>JAHBMJ010000418.1:9956-48645 GCA_018398765.1 Chromera velia | reverse complement strand
AGGCGCGCGTCAATGATAGTCAAGGGTCAAAAGAGAGAAGTTAAAAATCTCTGAAAAACGAAGTGCCTGCGATTGTTCTCTAGTAGGAGCGATTGTTCTGCAGTGTGGGAAACATGCATGATCGTTGTGACAGAACAAAGTGACAGAAGACAGAAACGCGGGGTGTTGCGGGGTCGTCTTATTGGTCGTATCATTGAAAAAAAAAAAAACGATCGCCTTTGCGATCGTTTTGAAAGTGTGTCCGTCGTGATGTCCATCATGCAGGAAATTCCTCGTTGGTGTCGGGTTGGGGGGTGATCTGACACTGTATGCGAGTGCTGTGCTGCTTCTACATCACTTGTTCTTTCTTTTTCTCGGCCGGGAGATTCTCAATCATCAATCTCGGGACCTCCCGGTCCGAGCCTCTCGTCCTAACCACTAGGCCACGGAGGCTGGGTCCTATCTAAAGTATCGTGTTTGCCTGGTTCTTGTCTTTTCTTATCTTTTTACTTCTTTTTACCTTTATTTTCAATCGTTTGGTCTTCGTCCCTTTCTCTAAATAAAACATTAACTTCTTTGCAGCTTTTCTATTATTTTCTATCATTTTTCGATACTTTTTCATACTTCTTTTATTTCATTTTCTAATACTTTTGACAATACTTTCTTATACTTTTTCTATCATTTTGGAATTAATTTTTTCTCTTATCAATCACTTTCTTTTAGTTCTATATATTTTCTTATGTCTAGACTAGCCTTATGTCTAGACTAGCACATAGCATGCGTCTCCCTTTTGGGTTTGGGGTTCCACGCCCAGGTACTAGCACATAGCATGCGTCGGTCCTTTTCTTAACTATAGAAAACTTAGGAAATTGCGGGAAGATGCTTAGTAAAATGCTAGAAGAAAATTGAAATAAAGTGAACTTTGGCTGATTCCAAATTCTTCTTTTATCAAAAGTGTTGTTGTTTGTCGTATTTAGTGCATGACCTCAGTCTGACGATCAACCTCATTGCGACGGACACACGGGCGACAGCAAGCTATGAAAGGTCGATGATTGAGAATCTCCCGGCCGAGAAAAAGAAAGAACAAGTGATGTAGAAGCAGCACAGCACTCGCATACAGTGTCAGATCACCCCCCAACCCGACACCAACGAGGAATTTCCTGCATGATGGACATCACGACGGACACACTTTCAAAACGATCGCAAAGGCGATCGTTTTTTTTTTTTCAATGATACGACCAATAAAACGACCCCGCAACACCCCGCGTTTCTGTCTTCTGTCACTTTGTTCTGTTACAATGATCATGCATGTTTCCCACACTGCAGAACAATCGCTCCTACTAGAGAACAATCGCAGGCACTTCGTTTTTCAGAGATTTTTAACTTCTCTCTTTTGACCCTTGACTATCATTGACGCGCGCCTTTCTTTAAATTCTTTCTTATGTTTGGTCGAGAGAGAAGAAAAAAACTCGGATAAACGATGTGTCCCGCATGTCTCTTTTTTCCTCCTTTTCGCCCTCTCCTTTCCTGTCCATGTCCTTTGAAGGGTTCTCAGGCTCTCCGCCCCCTTTCTGCGATCACTGGTCTTTTGCCGCGTCTTTGTCGGCCTCCTTATTCAGGCCAATCGAAGTTGAGATAGTCGTAGGTTTGAGTTCGCCCTTCACGGTGTGTCGGTGGGTAGTCTGGTTCGCTTGCAATGCGCTGCACAAGTGCCTGGAAGTCAGAGCTCGCACAGAGAGTCTTCTGATTCCCGATCACTGTGAGCATATGGGTGCTAGACGACTGACCGAGATGTTCACCTTTCGTGGGTCCGCTGTGTCCCCCAACAATCCCCAACTCATCCCTCGATGCCTGCTTTTGACCATTTCTCTGTACTGAGAGAGAAATCTGTGTTGAACTCGGACGACCACACACAGGACACAATCACAGACAGATTTTCTCTCCCCTGAAAGCTATCAACTGTCGTGATTGTGACCAGAGGATAAGGCTCTCTCAATCTGTCCTGAATCTCAACCACTTGGTCATGGTAAAATGTCAAGGCAGTGATTTCCTCCTGCTGCAACCCTGCCAGGATCAGCAAACGCACGCAGTTGTACGAAATGTAGCCAATCCACGCCATCACTGCTGCCTTGCGAAACTCCATCTCACAGGGCAGGGCTCTGTCTCCAGGAGGCAAATGACTGTCGTGATGCATCGGCTTGCTCTTCGAGTCCGGACCCCTCTTTGCTGTCCATATCTGGAAGTGCGACGACGGAAAAAATTTTGGGTCCCCCCCCCTGTCTTCTTGCTGGAAAACAAAAGACTCCATCGGAAGAGACACTCTCTCTCTGTCGGCTGTCCAAAAAATCCCTCCACCCTTTCTCTCCCTGAGGATTCCCAACCAGTCGCCGTCCTTCGGCGGATGCCATCTCCGGTCGTTGGCAAATCTCTGGCTCTTCTGTGTGACCCCTTTTCCACACTCGCCGCTGCAAATGAGGACGAGGGAGAGGAAGAAGAAGAGGAAGAGGCCATCTCGCCGGAAAAAATAAGGGACGTTCAAACAGACGACCTAATACTTTTGCGTGTGAATCACAATTTGACAGGGTTCAAACAGAGACATCAAGGTGCAACAAACTTTGCGGGGTTTTTCAAACTGACAAAGGAGGGATTAGGGAAGAATTGCGAATGTCCATTGAGTTTCAGCTGATCCACAATTTTGATTGACTGCAAAGCATTCTGGTCGACCTTCACCGAGAATAGTTCTGGTCGACCAGATCTTTCTGGTCGGCGGGATCCGGTCGCTAAATTCGCCGACCGGATCCCCCGACCGGAACTTTTCGCGGTCACGCGCAAGAGTTCTGGTCAGCGACACTTCCGGTCAGCCAGATTTCCTTCGCGCGAGATCCTGCCGGTCGGCGCCGCAGAGATCCGGTCGCCTCATCCCCACAAAGAACGATAATATGGCTCTGTCTGTCGATCTGCCTGGCCACGTCGGGATGGTTCAGGTCTTCCCCTTCCCGAACGTCTGCGTCTTTAAAAAACGCAAATCTGTGTTCAGGCAGGCACAGGAACAGCCCTAAGGTGTTCAGGACGGCGGCCTTCGTGGACATATCGGAAACCCGAGTGCCAGCCCACAACGCGTTCGAGACAGGAAGGCACCCTGCGAGGAGTGAGGGATTTCAGGGAGGGGTATGTATGGACGCAGAGGACTGCAGGAACTAGCGCATCAAACTGCATGAAGTTCTAAACCAACCTGCCAAGTTCCTCATCACCTCCGTTGCGAGGTTGCCCCATGCACTTGGATGGTTTGGGGGGGCCGGAACAGACACCCAGAATTTTGACTGCATGACCCGTTCCACGCCTTCATCTCTATCTGTCGCTCCTCAAGCGATCCTCCCGCACAGAAGTCGAGGAGGATTCCTGTTTTTCCCACACCCCAGCACTTCAGGAGGTTGTCCCCCCCCCAGTACCTCTGCTTTGCCTCCTCCACCCTCTTGTAATTCTCCACCTCGTATTGGGAGTGCCCCCCAGCCCCCTCCGGCACCGTGCCGTCTTCTGACGCAGTCTTACTGGTAGAGAGTGCCATCTTTGCCCATATGTCTGCCATGTATACTTTCTTGTTTGACCCGCGCACGAAGAGACCGCGGTGCTTGTACATTGCTTGCCTGCGAGACGGACGAGAGCTTACACCAGTTCTTCTCGTACTGATCACAGACGACGTTCAACATCGGAACCACTTTGGGAGCTTTGGCCCCCCTGAGTCTGTCTGGATGGGCCCCCCCCCCTTGTCTATAGGGGACTGTGCTGGGGGTGCAACTCCGGCTGAGCGGGAAAGGCGAGAGCCACCTGGGTACTCAGTACGGGGCTTGCTCTCTGTGCAGTGCTTCTGGCCCTCTCCACGGTCGCTGCGGCAGCAGGCATCACACTCGCAAAAGGATCCGGTCCCTGGCCACCTTAATCGGGAAGGCTTTGATTGATTTGCTTCATTGATTTGGAAAGGGGTTCGCACTGCATACTGCCTCACCCCCAGGTGCTTTTCGATCTGTTCCCCCTTCTTAAGGAGCACAGCCCTGCATGATAATCCTTCGCACTGCGCCTCCAACTGTGTTAGGGCGTATCTTGGTGCCATCCGGGTTCTTACGCAGTGCAAAGCACCGCCCTCACGCCAAAAGGTTTAACACCTCCGGTGGGGGTCTGCCTGCTTGTATGGCTTGTGCGCCACCTTCGTGGAGGGGGGCCCAGTTGGCAATTTCTTTTCTAAATAGTATATAGCCAGTGTAGGGAAATGCCCTTGGAGGCTCATGTATGTTTCATCGATATACCAAGCCCCTTTGCAGAAGTTCTCCAATGCATCGCCGTAAGAGTACATCATGTGATGAATCGTGGAAGGCATGTTTCTCCGCGTGACGGCCACAGGGCATGCTGTCTTCAATTGCAGGAAGCAAGTGGTTTTGTACAAAGACAAAATACTTCTCACCGCTGAGTCGTTTGCCCTCTTTCCCTTCAGGGGTGGTGTAGTCAGGCAGTTTGTAGAGTCTTGTTGCCCCGTACTTATTCTGATTGCTGCGCAGATGCTGATCCCGTCAGAGTTTGAAGTCTTCAAATGGTGAGATGTACTGTGGTATGCAAGGTCTTTACGAGAACCGCTTCCCCCTCTTCAAAAATCCTCCCTGAGTCTCCCCTTGAGGTGGGGAGAGAACTGCGGAGTATTCTGGTTTCTTCTTTCATCACCAGAGAATACAGTACGATGAGCCATGATGGGGGGCCGCTGGAAGGAAGACATACAAAGGCTTGAAAAGACACTTGGAACTTGATCACTGTATGTCGGCTGGATCAGACAGGAAGACTTGCGCACGAGAAGAGAAGCGAAGAAGATCACGCGCATCAACTGATTGACCGGCAAGACAAATTCTGCATGGGGCCTGGTCTTCCCCTTTGCCATCCTGTAAATCGAACCCCCCTGGGGTGAGCTCGAAGGAAAGGATAGAAAGAACCCAAGAAACTGTAAGACAAAAGACACAGATAGATGGAAATCAGAAGTGCCCCGGTCTGCACGCACGCCATTTCGAGGAGACGCCGGGAGAACTGAGGGCGGGCATCCGCAGGCGGACTCTGAGCGGGCGGAACTTGAGGAGAGGCTTGCTGCTGCTGCTGCACCATATCTGCGTCGATGTCGGAAGTCTCAACTTCGATGTCCACAAGGGTGGTGATCGTCAGAAAGACTCCTGCAGCCGAGAAGGCCGCGTGCAATACGAGCTCCTTTGCCTCTGACTCGCGACGGCCGGCTTCCCCCGTCTGTCCGGCCGCGACGGAGATCTGGCTCCACGCCACTTCTCTTCCGTCGTCCATCCAGTGTTTCGAACGGTACAGTACATCCCAGTTTCAGACTGATGTATTAATTACATAACCTGCCTGCAAAGTTTGGAGGTTCCCCGTTGCTCTGCGGATTGTCGATGCGGTCTGGCATCTGGTTCATGTAGGCCCGGAGACCGTCTAGGTGAAGAATGAATTGAGGGGGCCCATGCATGTACTCCTGCAAGGACTCACTCCATCAGCGGTCAGACTGAGGCTTTCTGGAAGGCTGAAACCGAGTGTTGTGGCCCATCTCGTGAAGACCGAGAAAATCCGAACTCTACTACAGGGATGAAGCCATGGGTCCTGGGGGAAAGACATGCCAGTGAATGACTTCGTTCCAGAAAGACAACATTTACTATACACACTCAGCCCCCCCCCCTCCCTACACACACACACACACACACACACACACACGCACACCAAAAAATAGAGAGAGAGAGAGAGAGAGAGAAAGGGAGAGAGACAGAGAGAAAGAAAGACAGCCGCACATAGTGAGGATCGAGAGCGCTCCCGCAACTGGTCGAAGGTGGCGTCTTGATCAACACGATCCTGTTACCGAAGGGAACGTGATGAAGGCCGATGCAGGTCGCGGAGTCGAAGTACTCGTCGCTCGGAGGCTTTTCGTTCCTGTCCACTTGCGTCCCCGAACACCAGATCACAGACTGCCCAGAAAAAGTGCCTCTCCCGTAGTTTTTCACCCGGATGTTGAACCGGTCCTTGAACGGGCACTTGGGACAGATCAAGTCCAGCACACACATGCGCATGCTCCCTATGGTCTTGTTCATGGACTCCCCAGAGAGGCGGGGCGTGTACTCTTCCACTCGACAATACTTGGTGTGTGCTTTGCGTTCTTGCTCTCAGGTTGACTTGCGTTTGGGTGATTACGCAATGCCTACACGAGGACACGCCCGCAGTGCATATAGTGTCTGTACGCTAGAAGGGGCAACGTTGTATGCCCCCCAAAACACACGTGTGCACCCCCGCCAAAGAACCCCTGGCTCCCTTCACCACTTGCTGTCGGATCCCCCTCGAACTCAAAGAAGGACCGAGACCCTCCACCATGTGTAGTGTGTGTCAGTTTCTTCCCTCGGAGAGAAAGTGGTTCTGAGACCACATGGACGAGGGCAGGAACAAAGAATACTTGCACCGCTGCAGACACCCCATCGGGTCACCGAAGAGGGCACCCCTGCTGGGCTGAAGGCGAGGGAAGCTTTTCTGGATGGATCTAATTGGGGTTGCACCCTTCGCAGCCCCCCACATGACAGCGTACGCATCAAACCAGATCTCTATGCAATGGCATTCATTCAGGCGTTCTCCTTCATGGTGACCTTCAGATGTTTTTTCCCGAAGCACTCCTCCTTGAGGACCTTCTTGTGGTCTCCTTTGATCTTTACACCATCTGGACCTCTGTGTATGTGGTTAGGCGCAGTTTGATCGCATTCTCCTCGCGAAGGCTGTCGATGTACTTTTCCTGGGCATGGTCGTGAAGCAGTGCAACCTTGTCGAGATTCTTTGCGTACACTGTGTTCGCCGGATCCAAAATTTGTTGTGTCTTTTCACCAAACAATGAGTTAAACTTCTGTCTCATACGCACACCCAATCAGATTTTATCGTCTCAAAATATTCAGTCAGTCAATCGTTCAAGAACACATCCTTTAGGCAAAAAAGAAATGGAACTCGCAAATTCACACGAAATCACCTCTTGAGAACTACAGACAGAAGGAAAGACAGAAGGAAAGACGACGAGAAAGACTTATCAATCAGGCAATCATCCCATTCCAGCATATGATAAAAGTTTTGTCCACCGCGCACTCAGACCCAACGGTCGTCTCGTCATGTCCCGATTCGGAATTGCTGCATGCACATGCATGCATGCAGGGCTTGCAATTTTGACTTTCTTGTTTCTCCTTTCTCTCGCTTTCCCTTTCCCCTTTCTCTCTCGCTTTCTCTGCCTCTTTCCCCGTGCCACTTTCTCCTCTCTCCTCTCTCAGTTTCTCCTCTCCCTTCCTCCCCCCCTCTTCTTCTCTCGCTTTCTCCTCTTTCTTTCTCTCTCTCTTCGTCTCTTGATCACTTTCTCCTCGATCTCCTGCACGATTATTCTTCTTTGCGTCTCTCTGTGTGTCTCTATCTCACTGGCAACTGACGATCGGCGAGTCTCGACATGCGCAGGATGTCGATGGGTGATATGTATAGCCGAGGATTTCCCCGACCCTTCTTTGTCTTGTCCTCCTTCCTACGGGGGGGTCGTGTCGTTTGGTCCCTGTCCCGGCCAGACGCTGGATTGAGGGACCGGCTTCGCGCCTGCGAAGCTTTCATCTTCTTGTTACAAAATCCCTGGAAAGACGTTGAAACAGAGGAACGAGTTGCGGATGCACGATCTTACGACACTGGCCTTTGAAAGAAGATGCTTGGGATATTCACCACACAATTCAGAGAGCTTTGAGTTTTGGGGAAATTTTGAGTTTTTTGTGCGGGCGAGACGCGGCGCGAGAATGCATGCGTGACGCATCAGTCGTGCGGGGTCTGTTCGCGGCATGGGACATACGCGTACATGCTGTGCGATCCCGCACGCGCGTTTTTTGCGGAAATCGCGTTTTTTTCGCGTGCACGGGCCGTTCGCACGCGTAGAGGGGAATTCGCGCTGATAGTGTAGGTCTGAAAGGACGGGAATTCCATTTATACGAGAAAGAGAACGTTTTCTTTGTGGGGTCTCCATCTTTCTCTCTATTTCTGTGGGCGCACGCACGTGGGCACATGCATGCATGTGTGTAGTTGTTTGCATGGGTATGCGCTTACCTGCCTCTCCATCAGCACCTGATTTTCTTGAACAACATGCCCTTCTGCGAGCCAGCCGCCTTATATGAATTGATAGCGGGCCATTTCTTCGAGCCCTCATTTGTCAAGTCCCCTCCCCTCACGAGCAGGCGAATCTCTGAGTACTTGCCGTTCCCTTCCTGCAGTTTGGACTGCCTCGCAAGGCCTTTGGTTGCATCCGAACAGCAGCAACAGATGCAACAGCTTCCCGGATGTTGTTCATGATCCAAGATTGATGAAGCGCAGCAGACTGAAGAAGAACTGAGGCAACACACCTTGAATTGTCAGGCTCAGAACGACAGGCACAGACATGTCATGGCACCATCACCGGGCAAAAACAAGTGTGGGGATCCCCGGAATGAATGCTTGTCTCTTGACCGTCTCCGTGTTCAGCATGACGTGGGTGGCGGCCGAGTCGTTCACCGAAAGCTCAAAATCTCCGTTGAGCAAGTGGCTGAGAACCTCGTCATTCAGGACCCTGGTTCCTCTTTGGATTGAAGAAGGCCCCCCAGGAAAACCGGAGAACCATGCAGGTACTTGGCTGACAGAGTATTCCCACTGACACGCAGACGTGTAGGCATGCTGAGAGCTGTTTCTCAAAACGTGCACACCGATTAGGCTCTCGTACAAGCAAAAGCGGGGAGAGAAGGGACAACAAATGAGCCTGAAGCGAAGGCAGACTGAAAGCGACGACTGCAGGTAGACAGACCCTGCCAACGGGCGCTCGATCCTGCGACCTGAAAGAAGAGTTCGTAAGGAATTTCTATGAGATGTGTTGACAGTGTTAGTTTTGATTTGTGACCATTTACTTTGCACTGCGTTGCTGCCTCTGCTCATCAGTGATGGTGAAGATCACTTAGTGAACTCTTTCTCGGCGAGACCACTTTGCTTCCTGTGTGCTTGCCATCGTTTGTGGACGTGAGAACAAGTAGGAAAACAACAGACCCACCCGGAAGCGATCGTCACCTCTGGAGAAACGATGGGCAGCTGTCGTGGTGGGGCGAAGTCGGTGGGGTGGAGAAGGCCGTGCAATCGTGTGCTTCTGCTTGTGAGATGTCCTTCGAGGGATTTCTTGCACAGAAAGCAACGGACGTCAGTAGGCGATGTGGAGTGGGGAGGGGAAAATTCTTTTTCAATTGCAGGTCCTAAAGCTGCAAAGCCAGAAACCTGTCCAGTCACCGCGCCCTCTGAGTTGCGGTCTTGTTCTCCAGTCCTATGGGGAGAGTGGAAGAGAGGGGAAGAATTGGGTGTCCGTGTCCCCATTCTGAGCCAGGAAGGCGGGCAGGTCAACCGCCAGGGTCTGCACCTGCCTGCAGAACTCCTGGGGGTCCCTCTTCACCCCCAACTTTAGCACTCTCCTCGGGAGAGGATAGGCCCTGCACACAAATGCGCGCAAAGAGAGATCCGTGCTTTTGGATGCAGGGATAGTGATGGAAAGGTACAAAGAAAGTGAAAGACGAGCATGCAAAAGGGAAGTTGACCAATGCAGGCCTGACACTCTCGAATCAAAAAAAGATAATGAGTGCATGGGAAGGGAGCAAGCTGGGGCAGAAGGACAATTAAGAGAGAGGAGAAGTTTGGAGAGAGGGAGAGGGCATGCGTGCATGAGACGAGGACAAAATTGATGAGAAGGGAACAAACGAGTAAGATGGAATGAGTTGAGAAACAAAGCAACACACACACACACACGCACGCACACGCACACACACAAACACTCACCACTCACACACACACACACACACACACACACACAGCACACACACACAGCACACGCATGCACGCACTCGCGCACTCGCGCACGCACGCACGCACGCAGGCACATGCAACTTGATTGCAAGTCTACACGAAAACTCAATGACACATTAATTGATTGAAACTGCCTTCATTCAAACATATGTCCTTACGCTTTTTGGCCAGTGCTCGGGTCATTGCCGAGGACTTCATGTGGAGTGCCAGCTCTGCTTTTTCTTCTGTGAAGGCGGGCATCATCGGACAGAGTCAACCCATAAGGCCTCAGAGAGGATGCGATGAGCGTGTACACTTTGTCTGCACACTTGAAAGACACTCTTGCTTGTTTCTCTTTCTGGGTGGCTGTGTAGAAGGAGGGGCAGGCCACTTAGGTTCACGAGATCTTTGGCGCAGTCACGCAGCTTCCAAAAACCCCTAACCCCCAGGACACCGCTCAGAGTCATGACGGGGAACACATCTGAGAAGTTCTCCGCCTCTAGCCGATCTGCCAGGTCTTCCCCCATTTCTCCCCCCTCTGCAGAAAACCCCTGGAAAGGAAAGGACAGAGAGGACCCGAACGACGGGTTGAACTTCCCCGCGGGCATAGGAGCGAGAACCACCTCATGGGCGGCACTCATGCATGAGGCTCGCAAGCCCCATGAATGCCCCCTCTGCCATCCTCGAGAAAGTCCTCCCTCCCCACGACCACGAAACCATACCAAAGAACGGTATGCAATGGGTGATGAAAGACCCCCCTGAATCTCGTATCCTTGGCGACCGGAGCAGGCGCTCAGGTTGTAGGACGCACGCCCTTCTCTCCCTCCATCTCTTTTTTCCTTCACTCCCGCCAGTTTCGTCACTTGGCATGTCCCCCCTTCCCCCCCTGAGAGGACGAAGAGGAGGAGGAGGAGGAAGAAAAGGAAGGCAGAGACGGGCCCCGGGACTGCCTCTGTCACCGAGTCTGCTGCGTTTTCCCGGAGATGACCAATGAACAAGATGATGATGATGGACGCGTCCATCACTCTCCTCCGCAGTTCTCTGCACTCCTCAATCAGTGCAGCGGCAGAGGGGGCAGGAGAGAAGCGCACCGACCTTGCGACCACGCGATCGAACCCATAGAAGGAGACCATGTGTCTGCACATTCCTCTCTACGCTTAATCGCCTTCACTTACTCGCTTTCAGCGCCTGCTTTGCCTTTCACCGCCTTCTCGAGGTTCCACGGCTCTGAGTTGCTTCTTTTGATTGCAATAGCCCCAAGGAGTAAGAGAATCAAAGCAAAAATTAAACACCTCATACTGCCAGGGAGACGAGAACGGAGATGTCGGCCAAAAATGTACAGGTCGAAATAGAGGCAGGTGAACGAGAGGGCAGATAGCACGATGAGCAACAAGCCAACCAGGTGATGATCACCAACAAGAGGGGTCCGGGAGTCGATCATGCATGTAGTCACGGGCCGTCCGTCCAGAGGGGGCCGAGTGGAGGAGAGAGACGCCGAATCGGATGCACGCAGGCAGGCAGGGAGGAGGAGGGGAGGGAGGAAGACAACCATGAATGCCATTGTTCAAAGCAAGCAACTGTGGTCGCTGACTGGCAAAGTGCGTCTTTTCCGGAGTCGATATTCTTCGACCGAGTGTCGAGCAAGCGTTCGTCATTTCAATGGGGGCAGGGCAAGAAAAACACGGCAGTGCGAAAAAAATCCACATTGCAGTCAACACAAGCAGAGAATCGCCTACAGATGCGGGCTTGTTGTCAGCTGTCCGGCTCGAGAAAGGACGGCGGGCGGGCCCTTTCCCTCTTGCATGGGGGCTCCGTAGACGCGCGTGATCAGCTTGTTCTTCGTCTCCCCCGCCATGCCAACACAGGTCACTGAGATGGATTCCGGGCTGTCAGCCGAGGCACACTACCGACCAGAAAAACAAACAAAGGCATCCGACTCAATCGTTTCGATGCGCCCGACGGTATTGATTTCAACCAGCAGACCTGCCTCCATCTTGTTGAGGCCTTTCTGAAAACGCTCTGCCTATATATGGGCGCGCTTCCATGCAGTACACCATTCCATGGAAGTCTCCTTATCTCATGTCCCGCTTGGCGAGGTGATCAATGTCGTACTAGACTTTGCAGTCATGCGGGCTGTAACGTTCCTCAGGATTGTGGAGCGCATCAGGTTTTCAAGGAGGACAATCTTCTCAACAGGCTGCTCCTTGAGCTTCTCGTGCGCAAGAATCTCTTCTCTTCACATCGTAACGTCCACCGAGGAAGCAAAGAGCGCTGATGGATCCTCTGAATCAGATTGAAACATTTTTTCGGCCACTCCTAGTGTGTTTTTGTCTTCTAAAACAGCAGTGAGTCCGTCTACAAAGTTCCTGAAGTATTCCTGGTTGTCCGTCTACAAAGTTCCTGAGGAAAACAGTGCAAGCAGAGTTTGCTTCCCACTCCCACGTCGCTGCTTTCTGTCGCGTGCGCGTTTTTGTGCGGCTCTGGCAGTCTCTCAAGGGTCCTGTTGACCTCCAGCATGGCCCTAAGAGGGGCCGCAGAGGGAAGGCCCTCCCCCGGTCTCCCTGCTCTCTCAAAATTCCAGTCAGCAATTTTCATTCCGAAAAGGGCCCCTGCAGGCAAAATCTTTCCCCATCTAAGCAATTGATCTTTGGTGGAATGCCGTGCTTTGTTTTGGGAGGTGCCTCTTCCCGAGACTACCGGAAACGGGCGTTTTCCGGACTGGCGCCACTCCACCCCTTCCATGCATGCAAGTACGCATAGAGAAGCACATCCTTGAGACCCTGACCCCCCATCTACTTTTCAATGTACGGGCCGGGAAGGCACCCGTGCCGCAGGTGCTTGAGCATGCAGTTCCTCTTTCGCGTCAAGGTTGGCCTGGGTGGTCGCTATGAGAGGTCCCATACCAACATACTCCCCGTCGCGTGACACCCCAAGTTCGATGTGGGCCGCGAATCGTTGTGTGGTCTCCTGCCGGAGAGAAAACGCAGCAAAGGATACACGTGACATAGGCACCTGACACACGTGCAAATGAAGCGGATAAGTTATAGGTCAGGCTCCCGACAAGATTCCTTTCAAATGAGGTTTTCCAGGTTCTCTGTGAATAGACACGCGGATGCTGACTACCACAGTGCACGGCTGAGAACGCACCTCGTTCAGATTCGTCAAGGACACTTCAAAACTTTGTGCCTCTCGTTCAGCTGCTCCTCAAGCGTGGTCTCGATTGACTCCTTCAGATCGAGCAAAGACACCTGGAAGGAGTCTTTGACACTCCGGGTGGAGTTTTTGAAACCGCGCGTGTAAGCACATTCAATCCAATCATCATTGCAAAGCCACAATTTGAAAACAATTCAATTTGAAGCAAAAGTCGATTTGGATTCCGGACCGACCACAATGATAGTCGACTGATCGATGATGGACTGAAGAGCCAGCTCCTTTCCTCCCAACATTCCCATGACAAATGAGAGGAGGAAAAATGCGATCATCATTCCAACGGAGCGTGGTGACTGGTCCCCAGAAAAAGATTTCCTCGGCGTTTTTTGTATTAATAAAAAAGGAGCAACATTTTGACTTGATTGGAGGTTCCTTGTCCAAAAGATGTCCCATGGTTCCTTTCAGAGGAATTAAGGAGGTATCTCGGCACGCTCAGAGATCTCATCCCCTGAGTCCGACTCCGACTCAGTGGGAGGGATGAGGGACAGGGCTTGGTGGGAGGCCATAGAAACTGAAGACTGAAGACTGGTCTGACTGGAGTCGGATGGGGGAGGTTGATGGCAGTTTTGGGGGGGGGAAAGAAAAAAAGTGCAGTTCTTCCCATGTCTACCTCCACCGCCGCCTGCTCCCATCCGCTCTTTCAACGACAACCAACACACAGATCTATATCGACTGCTTCAGCAGAACGGTCACTTGCAGTACTTTGAACACCGACATTGGATCATCACAAGTTTGGACTCTGAACGGAAGCGGAGTTTCAAATGCGACGGTGAAAAGAACAATACACGTGGAGCGCGGACAGAACCGATTGTTTGTCATGTCGTGGAGGAGTATGGCGTTTGTGCGATTTGTTCTGAGGCGTGTTTGAATTGGTTGTGACAATAGCTCACTTTTCCTAGGGCTTTGTAGGCAGGGTCTGCGGGATGGAGGACCTGCAGGGCAGCCGCTGAGGTGCTTGGTACAAGCTTGAGTTGGACCATCCGACTCCTGAGAAAGACAACATGCATGCAGTCAGTTCCCAAACTCACTGATTGAAGCCTTTCACGAAGGTTTTTGATAGCTTTTGCAGAAATCAGAGGAACACTACCGAGAATGGAGTCCTCCTCAACCGTCATGAACCCCATCAGTTCTTTGATATTGAGGTATGACTCAGCTTGTTTTTCGAGGAGGAAGTCAGCTATCTCCTCCAGGAAAAGAGGGACGTGCCCTTGGTTCAAAAAGAGGAACTTTTCGAGAAACCAAACAAGGTGAAGCATTGCATCCCAGGACTTCATTGCATCAGGCGAACGACCAGGAGGGGCGCCTCTTGACTTTCTGTTGCATGGTTGCTGGATTGAAATTGGGCAAAGGAACGAGGTTCGGTGAGCTACACTGACCGGAGGGAACAGATGAATGAAATTACACCTTGCTGACGGCACTTGTAAAAAAAACGAACCCGTCTACTTTGATCGGGGGCGAGCGCCGATGGGAAGACAGGCAAACGATCGATCTATGTTCTGTCAACCTTCTGTCTGCCGGAAACAAGTGAATCACTTGTGTCACCTAAAAAAGCATCGAAGAGGGAGAGACAGAGAGCATTTGAGACTGTGCAATGCATGGTCTGGAGAGTCCCGACTTGGTCCATGCAGACCTGCCGCGAGATGGGGTCGGGCGATAGGCTTCAGACGGCTGCTGACTTGTTTCATCAATAATTTCTGCATTTCTCATACCAATATCTGCCAAACCTTGAGCATGTCGAAGAGTGAGGCCCTTTAGACGTTCTTTCTCAAATAGTCTTTCCCTCATCGTCTGAGTCGGGCTGGTCTCGGGCTACTGTTGTAGGGGTATATTCTTTGCGCCGGTGGCTGCCCTGACCCCTTCTAGCAAAAGCAAAATCATTCTGGAAGGAGGCCTGCAGCACCGCGATCGCATCACTCCAAACCAAAAGCAGTGACCCAGCCGACAGTCCCCTGACAAAACATATCCATTAATTTCAAAATGACTCTGTGCAATAACTCCCAAGCTGTATAGCGCCCTGACTTCTTGATCGTGTCGAGAGAATTGCAGCAATTGTCCAATGGAACACTATGTCCAGCCAGTCCAATTTGAAGGTCTGCAGGCTTGTTCTCGAACTTCATGCGAAACGTTGAGTACATTCAAAAAATTGTTTTGCGGGGAATCTGTAGATCTAGACTGGAGATCGAAGTCGACAAAGAGGTCAATGTGCAGATGCCGTAATATACGGAAGATAGTGCAGGGAGGTGAGATGAGCCCCTGTGCTTTTCCTCTTGTTCTGAGGTCCCCATCTCAGAAGTTCTCATCCCACGGAACACGTCGCGCACAATACACCAACAGTTGTGGCTGAGGAGCCGATACTGGTCCTCCGTCAATCGGCCCGTGCCTATGACGCGCTGCACCGCGTCCTGGAACTCGCGCCGCCAATCTCCCTTCGAGTGTGCAACCCCGCTCTTGGAATATCTTGCATCTCAAGAGTACTTCTTGATCACTGGGGGTGTGAAGGGTTTTCTCCAGCAAAAGCAGGCCAACTGAGACCCAATCAGACTGAGACTTTCTTGATCCAGCTATAGTCGCTCTTGCAGATCTCTGTTCCTCGCCTGTCCCCTCTGAGTGGCCAGGTGTAGCGGTCTTCTTATCTGACTCCGGAACCCTGGTAGCGTTTTGCTGACGGTAGGGTAGCTAGTATGCTGAAGTCACTCGAGGTTCACTTCTCAGGAGTTTTCTCAAAGGCTGGAGGGTTGATGTCGGAAGTCCTCTGTCTGAGCTGGGTCCGACAAAATGACAAGATGAAATTTGATTTTCGACATTTCCTTCCGTTTGCTCTTCTCAAAGTCCAAGTCTTTCGCTATTTGCTCTTCCATACGGACTTCCATAATTACTTCTCTCTGTATTGATTTTAAGCTCATTTCTTCCAACACCTCTTCCGTTTCCTCTTCTGTTTTCTGTATTCTATTCTAGTCGGTCTCTATTTGTTTTATTTCATCTTTTTCCTTTTTCCTTCTCTCTTCTCTTCCTTTATTTCTTCCTCTTCCCTGTTTTTGACGAGGCCCCTGGAAGAGGCTCTTCTGCTCGGACATGCCATGGCCCGTCGAGCCCCTGAAAGAGGCTCTTCCAATTCTTCTTCCATTCTTTCTTCCATTTGCTTTTCCAGGCTTTTTCCCATGCCTTTTTCCATGTCACGCCCTCCCTCTATTCCTAGCTTCATTCCTTTCTCAGTAAGGAGATCTGCCATACTCCTATTTCCACCAGCCACAGGGCACGTACTTTGAAACCACAAAGCTTTCAAGATGCAGAGGACGGAGAAGGACACAAGCTTGGAGTCACTGCCTCGATGACTCTGTGGTATGCTTGGCCCCTTTTCTGGTGTTTCGCAACTCACTTCAGAGACAACGATCAGAGGGGGATGGAGCACTTACGCTGCTTAGCACTGCACCTTCGAGTGTTTGCGCTTGCTTTCTCTCGCGGAGCACCTCTTCAAGAGAGAATTAATCGAATCGAAGCACTCCTCCCCCCCTTTTTTGACTTGTATTACAAGCTGTACAAGAATGCGAACGTGCGCCCATTTGACGGATGTCTATCTCCCCATGATGGACTGCTTGCGGGATTTTTGGGAGTTCATGGATGAAACGCTGATGGGTTTTATCAAGCAGACGTACAAAAACAGCAATGCAATCAGCCCCGCAGTCACAAACCTCCTTGCGTACATGAATTTCTTTGAAGGAATTTGGGGAGCAGAAATTCCCACGGAATTGCAGAGTCTGCACTCAGCAAAGCAAGGGAATGAGAGAAACTTTCAAGGACGACACGTGTTTTTGAAAATTGATGGTCAATTTTTTCGTATTCACGTCTCACAGAACCCAGAAAAACAAACTGCAGAAATTCTTGTTCGTTGTCAAGAGTTGGAAAACAGGATCCCAGAAGCCAAGCAACCAATTTTTCGGATTGGAGAAAGAGGTACCGTTGAGACCTCAAATGTTCGCCGTGGCTTCCTCTTCTCTTGTGTTCGAATTAAATATGGAGATGAATATGTGTATGCAGTCGCCAACCCACCGCACTTTGACATTTCTTAACTTTATAGTTTTGATATTGATGCATTCAAGAAGCCAAAAAGATGCTGTACAAATTTATATAAATTATATGTATTTTTTTCATTCAACTAATGTATATAAATTTTTAATAATTTTTGACAATTCAGTTCACATTTGTTCACCTGCTAGACAAGCAAACGAGAAACTAAAAAGAGTTATAGCAAGGACTGAAGTAACAATGACTGAAGCTATAGTTGATTTGATAGAAACATATAAAAATCACTAAAAAACTCGCTAGAAAAATTATTAGAGAACTCACTGGAAAAAACACTTTCAAAATTACCAGAAAAATTACTAGAAAAAACATTTTATAAATTACTAGAAAAATCACTAGAAAAAACACTTAAAAAATTAGTTGAAAAATTATTAGAAAAATAACTAGAAAAGACACTTAAAAAAATACTAGAATTTTTTTCTTCTTTTTTCATAGATGTTCTAGCAAATTAACGTATGTTGTAAGTGTGTTGTGCAACCGAAATCAAACTGCTGAAGAGCATGAAGAGCTAGATGATGAAGAAGAAGAAGCTGCTTTCCCAATGGGCCTCCCCCAGCCCAACGTGCCAAGGAGCCTCTTTAATTTCACTTCCTCTGGTCCTGTGATCTTTGACCACTCCATCTGATGAAGGGGCAGCCACGCCCCTCCGGACTGGTCGCTGATGATTTTCGACCCTGTCTTTGTTGGGATGTGGAGAGGGTTTACCCACCTGATATACGAATATCCCTCCCGAGTCGTATCATGAATCCCCCGCATCTCGACACGCGCCCGTTCCTGTTTTCTCACCCCGGGGCCCCCATGGTCCCCATCACAGCGATACCAAATTTGAATCAACTCTCCCACCTCTGGTTGTTTGTTTGAGGGTGACCATGCAGAGGTGCATGAGCCGTCTTCGTTCTCTCTTAGCCCTCTCCCTCCCAAGTGGGGGCGAACAAATTCCGGAAACGCCTCAAGCATTGCTCTGTATGCCGGCAACATTCTCAAACGCTCCTTCTCTTTCTCCTCCTCCTCCCTTTGTTTTTCAATGAATCTTTCTTTTGCCTGTTGGAGCTCTCCCATTCTCTCCAAATTTTTGTGCTCATTCCACTCTTGTTGTTCCACAGGGGGCACAGGGGCTTGTTGTTCTTGCACATGCTGCTGCTGCAGGGGCATACCGCTGCCCTGCTGCTGCTGCTGCTGCATGGGGACCTGTCCGACCTGTTGCCGTGGGACCCCCGGGGCGGACAGAAACGAAGAGGCGACGGCCTGCTGCTGTTGCTGGGGGGCCCCCGGGCCGGAGAGAGACGGCTGAGGGTGAGGTTGCAGAGACATGCCGAACCCCCCCCCCTGGGCCTGTGGGGCGAAAAGGCTTAGCGTGGGAAAAGCCAACTGCCCCCCGGCTCCCGCCAACAGACTCTGCAGAAGTCCGTTTTATGTTGACATGATTTCTCATCCAAAGAAATACGGTCCTGTGGTTGTATTGCGGTGCGCGGTGCATCATGGAGACGGACAGAGGGGGCCGGCGCACAGTGCGACAGAGACTCTGTAGCATAAGCTTCATGGCATACGTTTGGCAAAGCTGCGGTATATATAGGGAAGGATTCACAGTAAAAAACAATTTCGTAGCGGTGTCCGTGCATTTGTCCGCGATGGAAGAGGAGAGAGCACTTACTGATTCCCACATTCTGACAACGAACACCATGCAGCCAAATGTCCCTTTCATTGAAGTGTCTGCACGTACTTCCTGAAAAAAACAGAGCAAGTCTGCAAACAGAGGCACAGAGTGTGACGACTAGAGGACGACCGTCAGGCGCGCAGAGGGAAGACGATCCGTATCCATAGACAATCAAAAAAGAATCAAAAGGTGGAGAGCTGAGAATTAAGAGCTCACTTGAAGTGCGTACGCAACGTGACACGGCTCGCCAGTCCGCTCGACAGGCACCTCACTGATCCGCTGTGGGTCGATGGGGTGCAGCAACCAAGTACCTTGCAGAGTGCTCCACATGTCTTTCCACGCTTCTCGATTGTCAGGGTGCTCCTTCGACATCGTTCTTGACCAAACAAGGTCAAAGTTTTCGATGGTGAAGTCAAATACTTCAGTTCTCGCGGCCCGAAGCGCAAATAAACAGCGAACACCTTTTCTTTGAATTGGGTCTTATGCAGCTTGTACTTGCCTTCGAGTCAAGGTTGGGCTTTTTAAAAAAGATATGCGTATTTGATATTTGGGAATCAACATCGATCCAAATCATGATCAATTCGATCAATTGACCATATCTACATGCCTCAATCAACAACAAGCACTCACCATTTCAATCGCACCCCCTGAGGATCGCACAGTGTCACCGCCCGGAGGGACGCAACAGAAGACGCCGCAGTTACATGAAAAAAAATTGAGCAAAAATCACTTGGGGAGGGCACTTGAGCTGCAACAAAACAACGTAAAGCAAATACGCGGGGAAAAGGCAAGAAAAGGTAAAATATAGTTGAATTTTCACGGGAGCTTTCTGTCAGATTTCTATTCTCTCCGATCTCTCCGATCAACAAATGAAATGCAAACACATGTGTACACAGTTACACACCCCTTCTCACTGGCCTGCGCGTACGTAAGTGACTTTCCCGCTGCCTTTGGAACAGCTTTGTACAGCGGTTTGAACTCTACGCGCCTCCCCCGCCCGGCAACTGCCATAAGTTTCGGAAACCTCAAGGAGGATCTTTCTGAACCTCGGGTCGCTTTAAATCTCTGGGCACCTGTCTCGGGAGGTGGGTGGTTTGTATTGAACACATGGAATTATCCTCCAGCGGCCGAATTCGCTTGTCTTGACCTCGAACGTGTACTGTCCACCTTGGAGGCGGGTGGGGATTGCAAGAACCTCAATCGTGTCCCCCCCCTCCCCTCCATCACGGGGCACGCCCGGCCCTTTTTCACAATCGAACATTCTGACGTTGCTTGGTCAACTTTGTTCTGCTCATGCATCGGCTCATAGGATCCTTCCCGCAAAAGCGCGAGGTCGTCTTCAGTGAAAGTCTCGCCCCAGGGTTCTTCCACAAGAGGGCGGAAATTGGAGCATCTTTCAATAAGCGCAAATGTGAGACGTGAGTTGACTTGAAGGAGTTTTGACATAAAGTGTTGCTTTTTGCAATGAATAAAGGAGTCACAGACAGGTCAGTTATTCGAAGCTTCTTCTTCTCTCTTTGTACAGCCTTTCGCTTATTTACAACAGCTTCAAACGTCTCTGCATTTCGTACGCTTCTGCCGAAGCAAGACAACGGTTTGTGATAAGATCTTCTCCTCGCGCTTTTCTACGATCTACGCGAAACCCTGTGTCGCCTCCTTTTTTTTGAAAGTTTAAGGATCACAGCCATCCGTTTCGTGCCTGAATGCTTCTGAATGCCCAAAAGAAATGCAGACTCATCAGTGAAAACAAGTTTGTTCCATGCCCAGTTGTATGCCTTCGTTTCTTTTGCCCACTCACGTCTTTTCTTCTTTGTCTCTCTTTGAAATGGGGGGATGCTTTTGTGGTGCTTTGAAAAGGAAAACCCATTAGGGGGGAACGGGAGGACCTGGTGTACAGAGGAAACAGGAAAAGAACGTTCAGGGCACAGATGATCTTGGCGTTCATCAGTTGAGTCCACTGAGCGCCACCACAGACGTTGTGCTTCCGATTGGCGTACTCGCTGAGAGTCAGGCAGTTCACGAAATACTTCCCTCCATGCGTCTCCGGCGTATCAGGGTTGACGAACGCGATTCCGACAATCTCCTGCATTCAGACACGACATGTACAAGTCAAAACAACTTTCATAGATGCAAATACTAAAAAAACAGCAAATCCACAAGTAGAACACCTTTGCTTACCTTTTTGCATTTGTCTTGGCAGGGAATTGCGGTGCCGAAGTATTTCTGAATGGAACGAGCGTAGTTCCCTTCCATGCACTGGCAGGTCGATCTGGTCGTCAATCAGGATGTGATGTTAGAATGCCCAGCCTTGGAACGTTCAATGTCTTTCTTTTCTTCTATATAGCAGGACAGGGAAGGCTATGCCTGTGAAGCACACTGTCAGGCCTGTGCTTGTACTATAGCCCGTACCGCAGCTACTATAGTATCGCTGTACTTGACCCTCTGTCAGACGAACTCACTTTGAGGCATATAGTCGCGAAAGACGATCGGACTGCGGAGAACTTCTCTGCATTTCTCTGCTTCTGCATCCCTAAGGCTCCTTTTCCCGTCCCGTCTGCCTCCAGTTTTCAGCCTCATGGTATCTCATGCTAACCAAACAAAATGTCAAAACCAATCTATTGGACTGACCAAGAAAAACGGGTGCCCTGTCACGTCGAGGATGAGGCCGAATTCCGCGGGGTCGTACAGGCCCCACACGCACATGTCATGAAGGGGAGAGGAGTCCTCTGCTGCCTCTCCTTTCCTTTTCTTTCCCCCCTTCGCCTCTCCCTGGATCTCATGAGCAGATCCAGGGGGAGCGGCAGGCACACTGGAGGGCCCCGGCATGGAGGGGTCCTCCGGCGGGGTCACTGGCGCGAGGTCCCCGTTCTTCTCTCCCTTCTCCAACTCCCTGTAGTTCTTTTCTTTCCTGTACGCGAAGTTCCTCCACTTCCCTCTTGTACGGAAGGAAATTCCAACGTGCAAGCACGTTGGTTCCTTCTGGCACAGGGCCACAAGTACGTGCTTTCGTGGCTGATGCCACGTCGTGCCCGGATCGAGGGTCCCTTTTGCCCTTCCAAGCGGAAGGACGGGGACTTACGGATCTGCAGTGCAGAAGACAGACGCAACTTCAGAAATTGATGCAACCGCCGACGAAAAACCGCCGCTTGGCAAATTAATTTTTGCAACGGAAGATCAAGAATCTCGATCGGGAATAAACTCTTTTCACTAAATACTGCATGCAAGCGTCACAGCTGCCACTGATCGAAAAAAAACTCAGTGAAGAGGTTGGAAATCACGGTGACCGTGTATGAGAGAGCAGAAAATAAGACAGTCACCACAAACAGAGAAACAACACGAAGCCGACATATTCTGAATGCATTCGGAACTGACCCTTCCGTTTTCGTGAAGTTCTGTTCACGTTCAGAATGTTGATTTGGGGGTCTGCTTGCCTGCATCCAAGGTGAAATCGGACAGCGCACGTAAACGGTCAACTAAGATTAGCAACGTCGACAACCGTAGAACGTTACGCCTGTACATACAAAACCTCAAGGAGAAGTGCACGGCAGGAGCATTCCCAGGGGCACTCCCTCAGGCTGCCCTACCACACAGACCGGTCATATATCGGCATACTCTGAGCGAAGACCGGCCTTCCGACTGCATCAAAGCCCCCCCCCCCCGATCAGTCAAACGTCCCGCCACCACCACCGGGCCCTTCCAATCCAATCTGGGGTCTCTCACTTCTTTCGCCCCCATGTAAACCCCAACGTACGGCATGCACGAACGCAACCAGCGACGTCTCAACAGGAGCCTGGCATGGCACTCGTGGAGTGAAGAAGAAGCAACCAAGCAGTCACCACTCGGTATAAGTCAGGATGTTTTCTATCTCGTTTCGTGTTCGTTGCCTTGGCCTTGTTGTCTCCTGCGTTCGCATGCAAGGCTTGGCACGTACGTAGGTCACAGACTATGACAGTGTCCTCCCCGCGTTCGGCTGCTTCACCCATCCGAACCCCTGGGCAAGGGTGTTCAAGATGTTCATTGCAAAATCTTCTCTCTCGAGAATATCTGTTTCATCGCACTGGCTCGAGACCTGGCTGACAGCCAGGACGCCGAACGGCTCCACGGAAAGCTGTCTCATCTTAATTGCCTGAAAGATATGAGCGTGATACACCCCGCTCCGCTTCGCTCCCGAACAGCAGGGTGTGCCTGGGAGGGAGCTAGAGACTGCCATGATTTTGGCTTTCGTCTTCCTTGTGAGCACTAGGCCCTCTTCATCTCCCCTCCGCCTGCAGTAAAGCATTACGAACCGATACCAACCGATACTTATTGATTGGAAAAGCGCAAACACCGACAGACGCATATGTACACACGTGAAAACACAGACATGGATACAAACAGTCAAAGAGAGAGAAAAAGCCAAACAGCGTATCAATATCTGCCACCATGCACAAAAAAGCAGGTGGAAGTTCATTGTCGTTTTGACAATGGACCGAAGCTTGCATGCGTAAAATTTCGGACCTTCACGCAGAGTATCGGGTCGCGCCCATCCCCCCCTACGGAAGAGATTGAAGGAAGAACAGGTACACTGCAAGGAGAACGTCTACCCCTGCCTTCTTCAGCTGTCCATCAGTCACTTTATAGTCGCATGCAGAAGAGAAGTTTCCATCCTGGGCCTCAAGTCGAGGGAAGATTCCCATCCTCCTCTGCATGAAACTCCATTTCGATCTCGCAGCCATCTTTTTCCTTCATATTCCTCATCAGACTCTGCCAATGCGAGGGCCCACCCGTGATGCAAATCGCTTCGACAGTCTGCTCCTCGTCAGGGATGCTGATAGGGATGTTGTACCTCTGCTCTTTTGCTCAGGGATTTGTGCAGATGCATGAATGAGGGACTGCAGTTCTCTATAGAGCCTGAGTTGGTCATCAATGCCACTCCATGCATCGTCCCCTGGATCAAGAACGCATGCAACTATATACTGCTTTTTTGGGTCTTCCTTAGGCTTCCTGCAGCCTCGCAAAGCAGAGTACTGCATGGAATCTCGAGAAACAAATATGCGTTCTCCGCTGATGGGGGTCTATGCATTAGAAGGATTGAACAGAGCAACGAGGTCAGTCACTTTGATTCCTCTCTACGCTTATAATCGCCTTCGCTTACTCGTTCAAAGAGCCTGCTCTCCGTTCCGCAGCCTTGTTGACGTTCCAAGGCTCTGATTTGCTTCGCTTCACGGCGAGAGCCCCAGCAAACAAAAGCACCAATGCCAAAAAGATACACCTCATGTTTTTAAAAGCTGAAAATTACGATAGGTAAAGAAAGAAATTGCGAAACGCTTCCGAGTCTGCGTCAGTCACTGGAAGTCGCTTTGTGTCGCTTTGGGACGTCGGTCACTGGCAGTCGCTTTGTGTCGCTTTGGGACGGAGGACATGACTTTGCGAGTTGTAGGTAGGGTCCACTGATTTGCTTCAGATCTATGAGATGTGTGTGGTTCGAGAAATCGATCAGATTCTTTCCACCACGTGCGTGCATGCAGCGTAGACGGACGGACGGACGCATTGATGATTGCATGAGGGTTGCATGGGCGCGGCCGATCAAGGGGACATAGCCAGAAAGAACAAGAAAAGAGCAACAGTTGAGAAAGAAACAAAACCAAGGAGAGGTCCTCCCAGGGAATCGCCGCACTCGTGAAAGGCCACACCGATATAACGCAAGCCAGGCCATGGAAGAGGGAAACGATTGAGCATGGAAAAAGGGGAAGAGGAAGAAACAACAAGGAGCTTTCGTAAAGAAATTAAGGAAAAGTTTCCTCAATCATCTCCTTGATCGCGTTGTTTCCGCATTCGTTGCAGTCCAAAGGCATTGCCTTTTACACACACACACACACTTCCCTGTTTTCTCAGACTGTTCATAAATGAGTAAGACAGCAACGGGATCAAAGGGGCCATAAGCATACATGACTGAGACAGCAACGGGATCAAAGGGGCCACAAGCATACATGACTAAGACAGCAACGGGATCAAAGGGGCCATAAGCATACATGACTAAGACAGCAACGGGATCAAAGGGGCCATAAGCATAAATGAGTAAGACAGCAACGGGATCAAAGGGGCCATATGAGCGGGTTGCTCGCGTTGTTTTCGCATTCGTTGCAGTCCAAATGCATTGCCTTCTGCATGCCGAGATTGTTCTCCAGGCGGCGGTCCTGCGCGGTCCTGCAACCAGCAAATTTGCATCTGTCAGAGTGGATGGAGACTCTGAGACAGAAACAGAGTGGTACATGCAGGTGTGATGATCCCAAAGTCACTCCTCTCAACGGAAAAAGAAAACACCGCCAGCTCACCGCCGTTTATATATGGCCCCTTTGACCCCGTTGCTGTCTTACTCATTTACGAACAGTGAGAGACCAAAAACCATCAAACAAATCAAGAGCTCTCTTGGCATATGCTCTTTTTACAGACGATACATCGAGCGATTCTCGAACATTGCAGAGCCGCTCTTAGCTCTCCTGAAGACAGACAGTATCTTCACTTGGGAACAACCACAGGAGACAGCATGGCAGAGATTGAAAGATGCCCTTTCGACAAGACCCGTCCTGACACACCCAGATCTAAATAAATCGTTCATACTCAAGACAGATGCAAGCGGGGAAGCGATTTCTGGCATTCTCTGTTAACTAGACGAGAATCAGAGGGGAAAAGTCATTCAGTACGCTTCAAGAAAACTGACAGAGACAGAACAAAAATAGGGAGCAACAGAAAAAGAGGGGTTCGCTTTCTATTGGATGGTGACAAATCGGTTCAAAAAATACCTGTACGGCCGATCCTTCACAGCATGGACAGACTGCAAGGCGTTAGAGTACATAAAAAAGCAGAGGAACACAAACGGAAGACTTCATCGCTGGTCGATCGCTCTATCCATGTACGAATACGAGATCAAACACAAACCAGGAAAATCCAACGCAGACGCAGATAGCCTGAGCCGACCTCCATTCGTCCACGACAATTTTCCTCCTACAGTACCCGACGAACAGACGGGCCACTCCCTCGTCGTGACTGCAGTAGGAGGAAGGAGAAAGAAAGTAGAGGAAGAGGAGGGGAAAGAAAAGAATGAGAAAAAGAAGGAAAACACCAAACCATCCATTGAGATACCTGACCCTTTCACACCCGCTGAAATAAGAAAAGTACAACAAGAAGACCTAGAGACTCGACACATGACTGAATTTTTGAAATACGGAGAATTTAAAACCGACTTGACCAGTCAAGAGAGAACACGCATTCTCGGGCAGTCCCCTCTTTATGTATTGCACGAAGACATACTCTTCCGCCTGCTTCCTCCGGCAAACAGGCACGAAAAGGGGACAAGGTTCCTCTTGGTGGTACCAAAAGGATTGAAAGAGAAAGTCTTGACTGAATTTCATGAATGTAAACTACAGGGGCACCCAGGGGTGAACCGTTGCATCCAGAACATCTCACACTACTTCTTTTGGCCGTCCATGATCACAGACATCAAAAAGCACATTAAGTCCTGCCGGAAGTGCCAAGAGAAGAAAAGAAGAAAACAGCAAGAAGGATTTATGGTCCAGAACTTCTCGGACGTCGAACCTCTCTCCTCATGGGCTATCGACGTCACGGGTCCTTTCACTCGTAGTAGAGACGGCATGCGATATGCGATCACTTACATGGACTTGACGAGCAGATGGGTAAAAGTTGACGCCGTCCCCGACGCCAAGGCAAACACCATCGCCCGGAGTCTAGTCCGAAAGATCCTCTGCAGATACGGAAGGCCAATCAGACTTCTTTCCGATCAGGGAAGCAATATGTTGGCACAAATCACGGAAGCAGTGTGTCACCTGGTGGGGACAGACAAAGAAAAGACGACAAGCTACCACCCTCAAACAAACGGGAGGTTGGAGCGTTTTCATAAGGACATGAAGTTTGTTCTTTCTTGCTACATAGACAAAAATCAAAAGAACTGGACGGACTTCCTGCCATTTGCTGCCTTTGCTCACAACTCAGCAGTGCATACAAGCACGGGAATCTCTCCTTTTTTCTGTCTCTTTCAACGCCACCCGAATCACCCTCTACGTTACCTGGTCTCACTTACTGAGGCAGGAGGACCTGCCTTCCCACCTGAGTATGTGGAGCTTCTTGCCGAGCTGCGAAATGAATCAAAAGACAAAAGAGAACTTTTTGAGGCAGCAGCACAGCAGAGAATGCTCAGACTGCTCCGTATTGATCCAAAGAAAGTATTAGAATACAAAGAAGGAATGTACNTTCTCGGGCAGTCCCCTCTTTATGTATTGCACGAAGACATACTCTTCCGCCTGCTTCCTCCGGCAAACAGGCACGAAAAGGGGACAAGGTTCCTCTTGGTGGTACCAAAAGGATTGAAAGAGAAAGTCTTGACTGAATTTCATGAATGTAAACTACAGGGGCACCCAGGGGTGAACCGTTGCATCCAGAACATCTCACACTACTTCTTTTGGCCGTCCATGATCACAGACATCAAAAAGCACATTAAGTCCTGCCGGAAGTGCCAAGAGAAGAAAAGAAGAAAACAGCAAGAAGGATTTATGGTCCAGAACTTCTCGGACGTCGAACCTCTCTCCTCATGGGCTATCGACGTCACGGGTCCTTTCACTCGTAGTAGAGACGGCATGCGATATGCGATCACTTACATGGACTTGACGAGCAGATGGGTAAAAGTTGACGCCGTCCCCGACGCCAAGGCAAACACCATCGCCCGGAGTCTAGTCCGAAAGATCCTCTGCAGATACGGAAGGCCAATCAGACTTCTTTCCGATCAGGGAAGCAATATGTTGGCACAAATCACGGAAGCAGTGTGTCACCTGGTGGGGACAGACAAAGAAAAGACGACAAGCTACCACCCTCAAACAAACGGGAGGTTGGAGCGTTTTCATAAGGACATGAAGTTTGTTCTTTCTTGCTACATAGACAAAAATCAAAAGAACTGGACGGACTTCCTGCCATTTGCTGCCTTTGCTCACAACTCAGCAGTGCATACAAGCACGGGAATCTCTCCTTTTTTCTGTCTCTTTCAACGCCACCCGAATCACCCTCTACGTTACCTGGTCTCACTTACTGAGGCAGGAGGACCTGCCTTCCCACCTGAGTATGTGGAGCTTCTTGCCGAGCTGCGAAATGAATCAAAAGACAAAAGAGAACTTTTTGAGGCAGCAGCACAGCAGAGAATGCTCAGACTGCTCCGTATTGATCCAAAGAAAGTATTAGAATACAAAGAAGGAATGTACGTGTGGCTGGAAAAGCCGCCTACTCAAAAGGGAATCAGCAAAGCACTCGCACCGTTGTATGAGGGACCGTACATGATCACGCAAGTGAGACCGAATCGCACTTTAGTCATCAAGAAACCGGGAAGCCAATCAAGCCAAACGGTAAACAGACACAGAGTGAAGCCGTACTTCAGTAGAGACTACAAAGAGAGCGATCGAAGAAATTTTGGATAGACATGTGGGAAAAGGAGCGCAGAGAGACCAACTCGGGGAGAAGAAGGAGACGGCGAAGGACACGGGAGCTCCGAGGAAGATGGAGAAGCCTGCAACAGTAAACGAACACAGACAGAAAGAAGAAAGGGAGACAGACGAGGTTGAGACCCGCCCGCTTCCGGAGAAGGGCTTTGATTTCTTCCCAGAAGGAAAGCCATTGAAAGAGGGAACAACCATTTTGTTTTACTACCATTCAGCGGGAGAAATCCAAACAAAAGAAAGACTAAAGGCCAAAATTGAAAACATCCGAACGATCAAGGGGGAACAACATTTCACTCTACAGTTCATGGAAGGGGCGCTTGTAAAGAAAATAAAAGACAAAAAGGGCGAGTGGAGAGAAGAACGCCGAGAATTGAAGGGAAGCAGGCAAGACACCTTGACCAACCGAGACACAGCGAGAGAGGTCCTTGAGGCCATCTACTGGAGAGTTGTTGAAGAAGACCCCGCGAAATCTGCAACAAGTGAGAACATCCAACCATTCAAACATAAGCTCGAGACAACAGAAAAACGACAGAAAGGAAAGCAAGAGCACAGGATCGAAAAAGAGGACAAAGACCGCAACAGGAGCGCCATGAAGGACTACAAAGTAAAGGAAGTCATCGGGAAAAGAAAGAAGGAGGGGAAAGTACAGAATTCACTCGTCTGCGAAGCTTACCCAAACGAAGCATGGTGGACCGATGCAGAAGACTGCGACTGCCCGACCCTCGTTCGAGAATTCGAGGAAGGACCACGGAAGAAAAGGGGGGACACTGAAATAAAGATTTGAATCGCAGTCGCTGTGCATGAGAACCGTTGCACACAGATGAAGACAAACGCTGGAGCTGAAGACAAACGCTGGGGCTAAAGACAAGGGCTGTGGAGCTGAAGACAAACGCTGGAGCTGAAAGCAAAAGAGAGCGGAGCTATGCGGAGCTGAATGCAGAGGGTGGAGCTGAGAAAAAAAAAAAAAGAGAGAACGACCGACCGGCGGAACCGAGGAGAAGCCAGAATTGAGAGAAAGTTTCATAGAAGATGGCGCTGCAGTGAAATCGACAATAGACAATCAGGAACGATTAGTCGATAGAAGCAAACAAACAAATCGCGATGGAAGACAACTTGCACATCTGTTTCATGCATGCACATTCACATATGAACACTAAATCCGCATGAGCAAGTAGGCAAATGCATGACTCATATCAATTCATACTAATGGCGTTGCACAAATGTTGTTGAATGTATATGTGTAAGTGTTGTTACCCGTGTGTTGTACACCCTCCCCGGAGCAGCACTGGCGGTGATCAGTGACTGAAAAAAAAAAAAAAAAGCGACACATTGCAGGGGCCTCCGACCCCCAAGCGCCGCGGAGCGATTAGAGCATGCGCATGCACTCAGACCTGAACGGCAACGAGTTGGCCACTCGAAGCCAAGGTCTCCCGGGGAGAGGTGCAAGAACTTAACAACTGTGTTGGGCCTCCGACCCCAACACCCATAAAAAAAAAAAAAAATCAAATGCACAAACAAAGAAAAATGCATACACGCAGACAGCGAACCAAAGTCATGCAGTGTTGGGCCCCCGTCCCCGTCACGCATATTCATTAGAGTCAGTCGTGAGCCTCTGAACCAACATGCTGTCATGACAAGAACAACGGTACAGAATGAATCCATCCACTCACCTTCTCATCTGCAATGTGTATAAATGTGTAACTCACTCTGACTAAAAGTTAGCAGACATGAACAGACTAGCAAGGCCGAATCGCATACCATCAGAAAGAGGCAAAGCAAACACACAAGAAAAGCTTTCTCACTTCCCCCCGACATCACAGTGTAACTTCAAGAAAGAATGCAAAAAGGACAGCACTTCGTGGTGTATGAAGAAGAAGGAAGAAGTCCATTAAACGCCAAGTCAGGATAAGCGAAGAAAAAGAAACAGGCAGCACTTCGTGATGAAGACAAAGCTCGAGCAAACAACCAAACAGATGAAATCATAGAAAGGGGCGGTCGCATTGCAAAGACGAACAAACTACCAGACAGCAAACGAGAACCACACCGACTCACACAGAACGACGCAAACAAGGACGCGACGGAACCAAAGGCCGCAGCAAGAGAGGCAGACACCAAGAAGCCAAGGAAGACAAAGGCTCCAGGATCCAAAGCCAAAAGAGCAAAGGCGTAGGACACCCGAAAAGGACAGAGATGGACGTGAAGTCCAAAGAAAGGAGGACTCCGGGAGGACGGTCACCGCGTGGGGACCCACTGAGGAGGAAGGAGACGAAAGGCTCAAGGAGGAGACGGGAGGGGAGCGAAGGAGGACTCCGAGACGAAGAGCTTGAGGGAGAACAAGGTGGACGGCTTGAGGAAGAAGAAGAAGGACGGCTTCAGGAGGGGGATGGCGAAGCGTTCGAGGAAGATCGACCATCGACGAGGACTCATACGGGATGGAGGCGAAAAACTCGAGAAGGAACGACGGGGCGAAGCCGAAGAGGAAGCAACATCCACGAGGGAGAAGTTCCGAAGTCCAACTTGAAGACCTTGGAAGACTGGACCTCGGAAAACAGGGCAACAGATGCAAGCACAAAGGGGAGAGAGGAATACAAGGATGGGAGGAGTAAGGAGCACAAAGACCGAGGTGGAGGGGAAGAGGGCAAGACTGAAGACCTGACCTGGAGCTGGGCGTCCTTGAAGGAAAGTACACGTCCGACAGCACGGTGTGGAAGAGGCCAAGCCAAAGTGCAAGAGCGGACACGAGAACAGAGGAACGTAAGGTATCAACACGGTGACCAGTGACTGGATAGCAAGAGCTCGAAGGCATAAGGCCGAAGGAGGAACGATACCGGAGTAGACATAAGGCCAGACTCGAACAAGAGCAACAAGGAGTAGAAGGTAAGAGACGCCAAAGGCTGGATGAGGAACGACCCAGGGGGAATGCAACTACGAAGAGACTCGGACTGGAGACGGGTTGCGAGAGAACTGAGCGTAAGAGATCGTATCGGAGTCGAGTGTTGCAAGTGATCCATGGCGACCCGACGGCGAGCCGGAGCGGAGCAGAGAGGGAAGGATAAGAGTAAGCACATATAAGGCCAAAATTTTCCGGGACCGCTCGACACGCGCAAAGAGAAGCGAACCGACGCAGAACAGACGTGTCGCAGGGCAAGCCACAAAATTCCCGCATCAAAAAAGAGAGAGATCCCAAAACTCTCAGACCAGAAAAACTTTTTCCAAAACCGGGAAGCCAACAAACCTATCGAGAGCTCTCACAAAACGGAAACCTTGACTCCCAAGTGACTGCTACTTCAGAACAACATACCCAACTTCCTTCAAAGATGATGAACCCTGCGACCCCTACCTTCCCTCTCGCCAACCTGACACCTCTCCTTGCAACCCCTAGCCAGTGCGCCGCGCTCTGGTGGCCCCCAGTGCAGAAGACTATGACAGGTGCCATGGACCAAATCGTGAAGAAACTGTCTGAACTGACTATCAGCACCGATACGTATACCCCTGAGCCGGAAGGGAACACAGTGAAGGATGAGGATATGGGGATCCCTCAGGTCGCCCATGACCGCCTTGACCTGGACTCCCTGAAGGAGGAGGAGAAGAAGAAGAAGACAGAGACCAAGAGAGTGATGAAGGAAGCCGTGTATAAGAATGGCGACCGCGACCGTAAGCCTCCGAAGAGGTTCATCGAGCAGATCGAAGGGAAGAGAGCCAGGGCCAACCCCAAGCACATGTATCTCAAGGCCCCCCTCAAGCCTGGCATGAAGATTGGCCACGGTGACGGTGAAGTACGAGAGGGCCCAGGCCTGAACACACGGACCCTGGCCCCGCCGCCTGTGCCCTTGCGGCACGCGCGCCATGCATGCATGCAGCCAAGCGAGTTCCACCTTTTCGCACGCGAGCGAATTTTCTTGCTCACTTTCTTTTTTTTCTCTCGTTCCCAATTTTCCTCGTGGTGGTCATACTACGTGGTTGATCGAAAATGCGCGCCTTAGTCAGTTGTGAACGTCCTCCCACGCTGCAGCTGTCAAGCATGACTTGTTCTGTGTCAGAAAATAAATTTTGATCGAATCAATCGCGCTGTGCTGTTGCAGTGTTGTCCTTTGCTGACCAATCAACTCAAAAAAAAAAAAAATCAGTACGACTCAATACAATTATATCTTAAAACATATAGAAAGGGGCGAATGCTATATGCTATATGTTGAACTAATGATGTTATAATTCTTTAATCGAGCGTGGAATCTTGAGATTAGAAAGGGGCGAATGCTATATGTTCCTAAAAGCATAAATAAATAATTAAAATATTTAAACATATATTCATATATGTCTATATATGTCCAAACAAAATAAAGAATTAAATGAAGGCTGCTCTTTGTAGCCTAGAGGTTAATATGCAGAGCTTTGAAGCAAACGACCCGGGTTCAAGTTCTAGAAGACCGCGTTATGGAGCTTCAGCGTCTACCACGAGAGCCGCGCAGCGAAGCAAGCGGAAGAAACCGATTACCACAATAATTGACGAATAATCGCCTGGTGTGAAAGACTTTTGGAAGACTTTCTGACGCTTTTTGGAAGACTGAGAAGCAGCAAAATCGGATCAAGAAAAATCACGGAAATCAACAACGAGTCTCAAGAATGAAAACGAATGAAAAAGTGAGACAAAATCTGATCAAGTCTAATCCTGAGCATCAAACCAAACTTTGAAGAACGTTGAACCTCGCTGCACGTGCTTAAGGCTTACGAACACTCCTGAGTAGACCTTAACACTGCCTCTCATATAATAGAGACTATCACTTCAATGTTTTTGTATTTACTTATGAATTACAGCCTACTGAAGTGTGAAAACATTTGCAATGACTTAATTTGCATGCTTAATTAATCTATTTGATACAATTCCATCCTGCCAAATCACCCTTGGAGCGATCAACCAACACAATTGACAAAGACTTTCTTAGACGGCGCATCAAAGAGGCCGAAGGCGGACACATGGGCGATGGAAATAGGCCTTTTCTTGCTTGGGTTGAGTCCACCTCTGACTCAAAGGTTTCTTTCCATTCCTGTAAGTGTCTTTTCAACTTCATGTTTCTTTCTTCTGTTAGATGCGGCTCACTATTTGGTAACCGAGCAATAATCCTTCTTCCTTCTTTCTCGCATGCTCTCAATAAATCAGATGCCTTACTGAGAAAAGGAGTTTTGCAATTCCAGAAAAGAGGGAGAGACAGAGCATCACTCAGCGAAGGAGACGTGGACAAGAGTGCACACACGTGCCCTTCACATTGCTCTAGATTGAATTCACGAATCAACCTTTCGCAATTGCATTCATCCATCTGTGCTGCATTGAAATCCGCATCCCTATCGTTCAAGCTCAACGAAGCCTCCTTCTCATTTTTCAGCAATTTGAGCAAGTTCGGGGCTTCAGCTGAGCGTACACGAATTCGGAGAGGCGTAGAAAGAGAAAAAGAAGAGAAAAGACTGGACAAGCATCCACGAACAACCTTGAGGATAAGAGGAAGAGAGACGTTTTGGGACACGAAAATCAAAAACAGAAACAGATGAAAGGACATCAGATAATTTCCATTCCCTCAACAAACACAAGCGTTTGACATTCAACACAAACAGTCCTCGAAAGAACTCAACATCTGCGTACCGCAACTTTTGCCTGACAACTGCAATTAAATCTTTTTTCTCAACTGGCAACCACCCCAATTGCTGTTTCGATCTTCTTCTCCTTCCCAGAAAAGATCGAAGCCACAGATGATAAGCCAACGACCCAGCCCCACCCACAGCCCCAATTGCATCTGCCCTTCTGATAAAATCCTCTTTCTTCCACCCTCCCTGCAGAATTTTGATGATCATCTCCCGCAAGGAGAGAGGACACAACGATCTCGGCAACGCAGCCTTGGACGAAGCATCTTGCCCCCGCCTGCCCTTTCTCGAGGGCTGCGACGGCGAGTGTTCGCCCTGCACAGGTACATGAATCATTGATTTGTCACCAATGGCACAATAAGCATTTCCTTTCATATTCAGAGAGGGCTGCAGCTGCAAGATTGCCAAGGCTTCTGTTACCAGCAAGAGCTTTCTGGAAGTCCATCCATTTGCGTCAGCTACACGGCACACTGGCATCAACGTCCATAAATGCAAAGAGTCAAACGAAAAAGCGATGTACAGACGAGAAGCATGCATTGCTTGTTGCCCACCCCGACGAGTCAAAGAAAATGCTGCATTCACATGCCCTCTCAACCTTTGAAATACAAATTGAGAAGTACACCCAATATAAGGACCACGATGAAAGAAAGGAGAAAACATCATATACAATACATTTCTACTATTCGAACATGCGCAGACGGGCACTCCATACGCTTGCAATCGATCACGAACAGATTTGAGGTAAAACGCAAATCTTGTAGGAGCAAATTCTAACCACCGCTCACACCACTCAACAAACAATGAATCAGCAGCATCCAGCAACAGCCGTTGAACATGACGAGACCTCCAGAGAGACGCACCTGAAGCACCACTCTGGCTCCCGTCACACCCACGGCGTTGCAGTACAATCTTAACACCCCCTCCACCTGCAAATCGAGACAGAGGCAATTCGACATTTAGCTTACAACTACACTTACGCACATCGTCACGGCATACAGAACAAGTCAAACGCACGCGTCTATGTAACAACTGCAACAGCAAAGAACGAATTGCACCCAGATGTAAGAATATTAGCGACAACGGATCCCTCTCTCTGCAGATCCTTGGCGCATGAGTAAACAAAGCAATGCCATCCGCCAGATCACGCAGCTGTTCAATTCTTCTCCACATTGCAGAGCTTGACGCTTCCACCCTAAGCGCCCATGGATCTAATTCCCACCCTTCCCCCTCCCTACTTCTGTTCCCTCTCCCACCTGCACCACACACAGAAAATTGCCAGGAATCCATTCTTATCAAATTGATGACGTAGCGATTTAGCTTTTTTGAACAACGAGACTGAATAGGGGAGTCACTTGCTTCGCCGGGATGACTCCCAATATTCAGGCGGCCTGCCCGTCGACACTGCTGTCATCTCCGTGGAGATGGATAGCACAGAAGAGCAGCTCCTGCAGTTCTGCGTCACTGGGGATGGTGTCCTTCCTGACCCCCCACTGACGGAGATTCCTGATCACGAGGGTCTTCACATAGTCTTCCTCCACTGGTTGACCGTGGGCTTGGAGGAAACCAACCACGTTGGTGTACAGATCGTTGGCTTTCTGCACCAACGTTGGATACTCGACTTCCTGCGGGATGGGGAGCTCAGCGCAGACCCGACCATACAGCCGCAAAGGCTGCTCCCTCACCGGGGTGACAAGGGGATCTGCGACTGACAGTCCCTCTCTCCTGCTCATGGTCTTCTTCTGATCCTTTGTTTGCTGCTGCTGCTTCTGCTGCTGCGGTTGTTGTTGAAGCTGAGCCAGAGTACCTGGGCCAGGCACTGACTCCGCTCCCTCACATGGACGTCGCCTCTTGCCAGACAGCTGCACAGCCGACATCTTGACGTCCGATCCCTCGATCTCGACGGGCTGACTGGCCATACCTGGGACGCCATCTTGCCCACCCAGACACCCTTCACCTGTCTGCAAGGCCGCCAAGGCAGCCTCCAGCGGGTTCGATTATATCAAGACCTGAGGATCAGGTCTGACGTGCACATTGGAGTGTCCTGCCACTCCATACTGGGGAAGGAAAGGGTCCGGGGGCAGTCGGGAGAGGATCTTGCGAAAGGCCTTCTTCAGGCGGTCTGGATCATACCCGCACTCTGCCATCAGTGTGTACAAACACTGAAGTCCGAGAGCCAGGAGCTTCCGGAACTAATCCCAGTTGCACAACACGATCTGCTGGTGCTCCGCCCGACTGGCAGCGTTTTCGAGCACGAACGCTGAACCAGGGCCTCCCGCTTTGCTGAAGGTCATCCGCGCGAAATCAGCCATGGCGTTGGACACAGCTTCATTACTTGCGTAGACCTTCGCATACTCGGGCTCATAGTACAGGTTGGGCTGATCCTGAAGCTCAAACGGGAACATCCTCCGAGTGTAGTTCTTGTAGACGTTGACGGGCTGGACCGACACAACCATCCACCCACCTTCCTCTCCTTGCACGTCCATCTGCTTGAGTTGCTCAGCCTGCGTATTAGAGAAGTGGACAGGCAGAATGACACCAGTTGACTCAGAGACTTGGTTTGGATTCAAAACAAGGAGAGCCCTAGGGGCAGTCGGCAAGACATCAACCAACTGCACATACCTGGGTCTCCTTGCCCGGAGTCCAGTCCCTTGTCCACCTGTCCCTCCTCCTACTCGAACCGGGAAAGGTTTTCTCTCCATCTTCTCAGAAAGAACACATATCAACAACAATAGAATTCAGCTCACAACCTGGAAACTGGAAACGTGACAAGGCTACATCAGTCTGAATCTGAATCTGCTGTAATGTGACATTCCCAACAGGGGTTCACACCGCATACAAACTAGCTTGTAAGATAAGCTATAAGCTAGATGGACAGTCTAGTCAGTAGTCTTCACTGCGCCGACTTTCTTTTTAAGGTCTTGGTTTGTTGTGACTGACAAGCAAGGATGCTTCAAAAGAAAGCCATCCGGCTAGTAACAGTCACTTGATCCAATGCAAGAACGCACGTATGCTTTTGATCAAATTTTATGGTCAAACGTGCGCGCACGCAGATTATTCTTGCTGTGCATCATGCAAGAGGCTTTAAAAAGCAATACTAGCATGTATGGAACATAATGCAACACCAACATGCACCCACATACACACTAAATCAAATGTAACGCCAACAGCTCGAAGTGAATGAAGTGCTTAGAGGCATAAGCTAGTTTATTAATTATTGTTGATCATACATTATCACCCATCAAATTATAGAATTTATATACTTATATTTAGCTATATCAATAAATTGATGCCTTATGCACTCTCAATCGCTCTCACTTCTGCGGAGTATATCGACTTAAACATTGAAATACTTTTTGTTTATTATGTTAGTGACAGTGTCATACATTTCACGATTTTATTTCACATCATAAATTAATCAAATCAATCAAAACCCGCCGATAATCAAACAAAATTAAAAATATTTTATGTCATTTTATTGAACAAACACTACGGAAACTATTGTTATGCTGTACTTATACATTAAAATAATGTTATAATGAAAAAAACGCATCATATATACGTATTAAACTGTATGACATCAGCTTAATATCGTTACGAATTTTTATATATACGGCAGAATGGTACACAGACTGTTTTTCCTTTACGGCTGCTGCAAGTTACTGCAATCAGCTTTTTGCTGCAAACTCCGGTCTTCTGGTCATCTGCAAACCTGTACCAAAAAGCTGTGAACAGTTTGAGGTAGACTGTAGTACAGTCTGCAAGCTGACTGCACAGATGCTGTTTGCACAATCACTACAAAAGGGGCAAAAGAAACCTCTCATTCGAAAACAAACACACAGGGAGTCCAAAGAGAAGTCAAGCAGCTGGTGAGCTTGCTGAAACAACTAAAAAAGAAACACTGAGCCAACGTAAAAGCTGCGACCTTCTGTTCTGCTAGAGAATCTTCAAGGTGCACAAAACAGCAGCACCTGCGGTACAAAAACCTTTAAGACCAATAACCCGAAGATACGCAGTATCTGAAGAGAAAGATAAAGAATGACACTTAAAGGTATGAAGTCTGAGAGCAAACTTTCAGCGAGATCAATCTTATGACACTGTCAGTCACAAGCGCAAAAAAGCACCGAAAGAGAAAACAACGTCACACTGGCACTTATTCAGTGCTTTGTCTCTTTCAAGCAATGTGATGCAATACAGAAGAAACACTTAACATCTGCAAAACATGAGATGAAACCTAGAAGAAAACGTCAGAACACATACCTGAAATCCTGGGCACAGCGTGCAAGATCTGCAGAGAAAGCACACGTGTAAGGACACGCGAAAAGCAAGACAACGCATCCAACACCGTCCTCACAATAGTACGCGCTTCAAACCCCATACACAGCCAAGTTGACTTACCATGCAAAAGATATCAAGAGATGCGACCACAGGCCGCAGTCTCTTCTTCTGCATTCTCCTGAGCTTTCTTTCCACAGCCTTGTCATGCCGAAGAGCTCCCCCCACAGAACAGCCACGACAGATCCAGTGGCCGACTAGGCGGCCGATCGCAACCCTGCACAAAGTCACCTGCGATCTCATTTAGTTTACTATACACGGACAGATATCGACGAGACGAGAAGACAGAAGGACAACTCATGAAAAAGGACAGGGAACAAAGAAAAGAAAATCGGGAGTCAGCGACGGTCAGCGAACGAAGGATGCTTTTAAAGTTTTCAGGGAAACGAGAAAGCGAGAAGTGAATGAAAATTATCAAATACGCTCTCTGTCTGTCTGTCCCCCTCCCCCC
>JAHBMJ010000417.1:0-47994 GCA_018398765.1 Chromera velia | reverse complement strand
CCCCCCCCCCCCCCCCCCACACACACAGACACACATAGACAGAGAGAGAGAAGAGAGACGCGCCTCTCTATTCTGTTGTTTTCTTTTGTCTCTTCAGCCTAATGATGTACCTCCTCCAGAGTCATTGTGTGCGCATGGTTGAGAAAACTCTCCGCCAGTTCTCGTCCAAGGTTTTCGTCTATTTGGACTTGGAGAGCAGCCAGGGAGGAGACGGCAGCAATGAGGTCTTGTTTTGTCAGCTGGGAAGCGAATCTTTGGAGGGACCTCACTAGTTCTATGAAAGGCTTGTAACTCCGTAGCTCGGCGAGAGGTTCGTTCCTGCACGCACAGACAAAGGGGAGGGATCAGAGGCGAATCAAGGGGGGGTTCAGGAAGGAGAATTTAAACCATCGAAGGGAGAAAGAAGCATTCGAATCTGCAGACAATTCCACCCAAATGCATCCGCAGAGGTGCACCAGGCTGGAAGAATACATGCAAAAAATAAACGCACCAAACAGTTACACAAAGCCAAAAATGCATACAAGTTGCAAACAGCTGAGCACCTAGCGCTCCAAGGGCAATTTTCAAATTCATAACACAAAGAGTCTGTGGCTCATTGCATGTCACATACATCGAAATTTGGAATCAAATGTCGGCATGCAAGCAGACCTGGATTCAGATGCAAGGGACACGAGAGCGTCCACCGTCTCCGCAGCCGTCTCCCTTTTCTGACTGAAGACCGAGCTCAAGCGCCTGAGTCCGCTTTCTTGCGTCTCGCTTGCCATGCGAGATCTCACAACCTCATCCGCCAGGTACGGCAGACTGGCCGACGCATTAGCGCGGACCCTGAAAAGGGGTGTTGGAGCACCGGGGGGGGGTAGGGATTTTTCCCCGTCGCCGGGTTGAAAGAGGCCGCTGACGGATGAAGGGCGCACTCCAGGGGGACGCTTCAGCAGTCCTCCATCACCCTCAGAAGAAGGAGAGCTGTCGACTACACGGTCTGTCGCAGGCACCAGAGTTGACAGGAACCGCAGCCGAGAAAACCTGCCGCATCGGTCGACGCAAAGTCGCCCTGACGTGGTTGAGATTGCAAGCATACGTGCAACGCAAGTTCCTTTGCCGTCTCCTCAACTCTGCATGACTTTCACCTTTTCCAGAGTCACAGAGCGGAAATTCGTGAGTGGCACAACCATTTCCAGCACAACCGACATACTACGAGTCGCCTACCAAACAGTCAGCCCACTGAGAACTTATTATTACTGATTACTATCGATAGAACATGATAGAACCGGGTGATCTTCATCCGCGCTCGGTTTGCTCCGACGTACGACCGCGCGCGCGGTATATGCTTCAAGGTTTTGTCACATCCTACGCATCCGTGCGAATGGCCCGGAAAGCGATCAAAATTAACTCCATTTGTTTTGACCCTTACTCATGTTGTGTCAAGTGCCCCCTCAGCTCTATATTTCCGGGACATGCATCTGCGTGCGTCAGATTTTTCAATCGGAGTAATGGGCCATAGGCGGGCCCCCCGCATGCACTCCGCGCCCCGGCACTGAGTCGCGGACTTCCATGTCAGACATCTCCTGCATGCGTGAGGCACAATTCTGGCACAATTGCTGCATTGCATGAAGGTGCATGACCCTGGCAGTTGCAATGAGAGAAATGAACTCGTGGACAGCTCACACGCAGTGGCATACAGCCCGTCCATGCGCTGATTCGATCGAGCTTGTCATAGCTTGTACGTACTGTGTTGGCTGCACTACCCGTGCAGTCTCTAGATGCACGGACGGTCTGACGCCTCACTCCTGTTCTATCACTCCTGCCGGTCCGACGGGCCCTTACAACACAAACCGCAGAGAGACTCTCAAGAGGAGCAGTCCAACGTCCTGAGGGCTGCATGACGTGTGATGATGGCTCGGCACCGTGCAGACGAGGTGAGAACCCGGAGTTATTCTTTTTGAATTGAAGGAGACGGCATGTCGCGCTACTGCACTTCCTGAAGCTGTTAGAGAGAGAGTGTGTGCGCCCTATATGGTGCATCTTCTTGTGTTTCCGTGCGGATGCAGACTCCAGCTGCCAAAAAACGACGGTCTCTACAAGCCACCTTCCGGTCAGTCCGCCGCCCGGCCTGAAGCCGCCACAGAACTTTCTTGGCAGAAATACTCGTTCGTTCGTATCTGCACCGATCCGTATCTTGACGTGTCCATCTGTCCCCCGAGTGCGTGTGTTATGAGGTGCATGCATACATGATGAATAAGTCTACTGACCCATGTAGGTAAGAGAGAGAGTCCGTACGCATGCGTGAGCGCCTGAGTGAGTGAGGTGTGTACATGTCCATGTGTACGTGTGTGTGTGAGAGAGAGACAGACAGAGAGAGCGCGCGCGCGCGCGCGCGCGAGAGAGAGAGAGAGAGAGAGAGTTTGTCTATCTGACTCTCTGCTGCGCTGCGTCTCGGTCTCGGTCTGAGAGCCAAAAAGTCTGTTTGGGTGCGCATGTAAGAAAGAGAGAAGAGATTTCAGTGCTGCTGCATGTGCTTCCCGCATTCGTTTGTCGTGGCTCTCTTCTTTTTGCTTGCTTGCTTGCTTGCAGGAAGATGTGTTGTTGTCTGAAGGCCACCAGTCCAGCCGCCAAGCTCCTCCTTGGGTGCACTGTTTTCCTGCTCGCCTTCTCCTTTTGCGTCATCCTGACGCATAGGTAGGTCGACGGAAGTGAGAGGGGAATGTGAACGAGTCTCAGAAAAGAGGGTTTGCGTTCCTTTCCTGGTCTCCCTCCCTCGCTCCTTCCCCACCTTCTTCGTTCCATTCCATCTCCCCATCACCCGTTCCCATCTCCACAGATTCCTCCAGGCCTGGTCGCTCGCTAAGTGCGCGTTCCCTTTGCATTCACTAAAAATTCAGAAACATTTACGCACACACAACACAGATCGATGTGCATGGCCCTAGCTCTGTTAGTGCGTGCGTGCGTGCGTGCGTGCGTGCGTGCGTGCGTGTGTGTGTGTGTGTGTGTGTGTATGTGTGTGTGTGTGTATGTGTGTGTGTGTATGTGTGTGTGTGTATGTGTGTGTGTGTATGTGTGTGTGTGTATGTGTGTGTGTGTATGTGTGTGTGTGTGTGTGTGTGTGTGTGTGTGGGAATGGACGCATGAGGCAGCCTCCTGTCTGGGAGAGGGACGCAGTCTGAGGTCTCCGCTGAGGGCGACGAGAACATTTTCGCCGACTTAACGGACAGCTACCACGAGTACACAAAGGAAGGTCGGTCCGTCTGTTTGTCTGTCTGCATGCGCGCAAGTCGGGCGGTGGGATATGGCGGTGGGGGGGAGGGGGGGTTCATCCGCATGTTTACATACAGACGCCTCCTCACTTGCGGAGATTCACAAAGCCATTTGCGAGCATGGGCACAAACATGCATGCATACATACAGAAGCACACATGCATGCACAGATTCAGACAGATGGATAATTTATCGATGGTAGAGAGGAGAGAGGTTAGGCCGCGGAGCTGCCCTCTTCTTTCAATCCATTCTGTCCGAATGATGAGTGAATGAACATTCGAGCGTCGCACTTAAATTGTGTATGCAGGAAAGGGCGGCTTTTCTTTGGACCTCATAGGAAAAGGAGAGGGAGGGGGGGCGGAGGTGAAGGAAGGGAAGGAGGCCAAGAGCGCTGCCCCTTCCCCCCCTGTGTCCTCTCAAGCTGCGGGGACAGAAGGAGACGGAGAGGGACAAAGCGGCAGCAAAGGAGAGGAGGGAGCAAGAGGGGTGGAAGAACAGAGTCCCTCCTCCTCCTCTTCCCTGACCTCTTCCAACAGTGCCCCAAGGCCCGATTCCCCTCCCGCTGCCTCTTCAAACGTCCCCCTCGAGACCCCCCAGCAGCAGAAACAGGCACCACCCCCTCCGCCTGCCAAGACATTGGACAGAAAGGATATGGCAGAGACAGAGGCAGAGGTGGTCTTGCCGAGCAACGATAAAGACAGGGGGGACAAGCAAAAAGACATACAGCTGCAGTCCGTGAGATCCGGTCAGATGAGCTCATACACACACGCAGACATACATGTGTATGCATGCGCTTGAATACACGCATACCTCCATTCATTCACGCACATGCTGCACACAAATTGAGAGAAGACACGAAAGAAAGCTGCACACAAATTGAGAGAAGACACGAAAGAAAGCTGCACACAAATTGAGAGAATACACGAAAGCTGCACACGAATTGAGAGAATACACGAAAGCTGCACACAAATTGAGAGAAGACACGAAAGAAAGCTGTCAGACTAGTTCTTTCTGACTTCTCTTCAATCCGGGAGATCATCTTATGAACTTTCCGCATCACAAGGATGAAAGAGAAAATGACCCTGCAGCAAACAACATAAAAGACAATTAAGCAGACATGCTGACTGACTGACTGACTGACTGACTGACCATCATGAAGGGACGATCACTTGCCTGCAGCATTCCTTCCTTCCTTCCTTCCTACCTGTCTGCTGCTTTCCTGTACGTGTGCCTCTGCGACTGTAGACGAAAACTGCAATCCTCTTTTCTGCCGGGCCTCCAGCCCCCTTCCTCTCCTCTCGCTGCCCGCCTGTCTGTCTGTCTGTGCCCATATCTATCCTGGATTCGGATGTCGTTCTCTCTTTGTCTCTCTCTGACTCTCTCTGTCCATCGGCATGTCTGTACGCTCGGTCTGTGCCCTCTCTGTGATGTCACTCAGTGTGCTTGTTGGTGTGCATATGTGTCTATGTGTGCGTGTGTGTTGTGTTGTGTATTTGTGTGTTGTATGTTGTGTGCGTGTGTGTGTGTGTGTGTGTGTGCGTGCCTGCGAGCATCATTATGTACGTACAGGGTTGTTTCTGCACGACCTGATAACCTCTTACGACAAAGAGAAAACGCGGCGTTACTTTTTGTCGTTCGATGAAAGGGAGAGGTGGGAAGAGAGGCGGCGACAGAGGGATAAAGAGCGGCAGCAGCAGCAGCAGCAGGCGGCAAAGGGAAAGGAAAAGGAGGAAAGACAGCACAGGGAGGGGGGAGGAGAGAAATCAAGGGGGAAAGGGAGAGAGGACAGCAGCAGCTTTCCGGGAGGATTCTTCTTCGGAGAGACCAGGAGACAAACACGTCAGTCAGTCAGTGAGTCAGTGGTTTGCAAGATGCCCGGAGAATCCTAGATCGGTCGGCCTTCCCTATTCGTTTGCATTCGTTCAAGTCGATTGGTGCACCCGAAGGCTCTTCACGGCTCTGCGTCTGCGTGTTCTTGTCTTTTTATGTCTTCTGTGGGTGTTGCCATTTCTTTTGTTTGTGTGCAGTTGACCGCTCGGCTGAAGGAAACTGGAACAACCATCTTCCTGTCGGGGCGCTGGAATATTTGGGCCTGTTTGGGTCTGTCTGCTCTGCTCTGCTCTGTCGGGCATGCATGCATGCAGGCAGGGAGGGAGGCAGCTAGATCGAGTTGGGACTATTGGCTGCTTTGCATGAATGTGTCTATCTATCTGTACAGCTGCTGCATGTTTGTGTGTGCTGAAGGCATGCAGTGTCTCTCTCTCTCTGCATGTAGCGTCCCTCCCCGTTTTGCGGCGTGTGTATTTTTGCACAACTCTTTTTCCCTTTATGTGGCCTGACTTTCTTCCTTTCAGTCTTCTTATTCGGTTTTGTTGTCAGCAACTAATGTGAGAACGTTTCTTTCTTTCTTTCTTTCTTTCTTTTTTATCTTTCTCTCTCTCTCTCTCTGTCTCTCTCGGGTCCGAGGGAGTGCACGCAAGGCGCCTTCCTTCAGGTCTCCTGCATGAAGGCCGGCGTCGTTCTGAATTTCTTCGGTCGGTGGATTTACCTGCAGGGCTTCTTTGCTTGCCGCCGTTGAATGTGCATCTTGACAGGCATCGTCTTCCGCACAAAGATGCAAAGAAACAAAAAATGCCTGCATGCCTGCCTGCCTGCATGCCTGTCTGCCTGCCTGCTCGCAGATACTGTTCCTTGTTTGTGGGAGAATGTTTCGAACTGTGGAGGTGTGAGGGGAAGCGATCGGGGAACGTTTTTGTCTACCCTTACAAGGACAGTCTGCGGTGGGTGGGCTCTGCGTGTGTTTGTGTGTGTGTGTATGTTCTTTTTTTTTTTTTATTTTGCCTCTGCTCTTGTATGTCTTTCCCTCGCTTTCCAGTGGCTCAACCGAGTAACTGGACGGTTGCTCTGCTCAGCATTTCTCCTTTCGGTGGCTTCCAGAAAGTCGCAGGGGGGCCGGTCTCTCTCTCTCCCTCTCTCTCTCTCTCTCTGTGCATCTCTCTTCCTTCGAAGAGCTCCCTCCGCTCGCTTGTATGCCCTTCATAGCTCTCCGGAGTGTAGCCAACTCACGGGACTCCTTCGTGCTATTCAGCTTTGTCTGTGTCGTTCCTGTGGTGCCAAGAGTGGCATGAGTCGCAGCAGATGCATCGCAACTTGATGTCAAAAGCCACGTGCATTCGCGCACTTTGCGCGCCTAGTGAGTGGGTGTTCAGCTGTTCAGTAAAGGAAGAGAGAGCACTAGACCCAACAAGCACTGGTTAGTGGAATGATGAGTGCACGAGGCTCCTGCTGGTTGGTGCCTTCTTTCCGTGTCTGGAACGATGGGGGAAGGTCCTGCATGCCTGAATGTATGCCTGTGAGGTTGAACCATTCAGAAAGAAAGAAAGAAAGAAAGAAAGAAACCGTCAATGACGACCAAGTGAAGAAAACTTGCGAACGGCTTTTATTTGTTTGACCGCGTTTTGAAACAAGTAAGCAGTCCATTACCGATGGCACAATTTGGTAGAGGTAAATTGTGGAGATGGAGCTGATCGGATTGCGCGTCGCTTGGCTTCGTGATTCTTCTGTAGGCGTAGCCTGCATGGGATCTTCCTGAATGCTGAGCTTCCCTCCGAGTGCCCCTCCGTGCAAGGCATGCAGTGTCGGTTCCTTCCGAAAGGCAGATCTCGAAGAGAGATGGTGCGGGAAGGTGGCGTTCACTTTGTATAATTGTAAGCATTTCATGCTTCTTTGTCTAGGATGCATCTTTGAGGAGTGTCGACTTTTGTTGAATTATTTTTTTTTCTTTTGTTTGTTCTCCCTCCTGCAGTGCCCAGGCGAAGGAGTGGCACGGATCTGCAGGAGCGTGGGGGGTTCCCCTCGGGTGGGAGGGGAGCGAGGAGGAACTGTACAACCTGATGGTAGAGGTCCGTCTCTCTCTCTCTCTCTCTCTCTCTCTCTGTTTGTGTGTGTGTGTGTGTGTGTGTGTGTGTGTGTGTGCATCCATGGATTTCTTCATGCATGCGTGCAAGAATGTTTCCATGTGCGCGTGGGCACGCAGAAATGGGCTCGTGAGCGTGCTGAACTTTTGACTTCCGTCAACCAGGGCATGCATTTCTCTCCCTCTGTTGCGTTGATTTGTTCCAACGACTTCCTTTTCCACAAATCTACATGGATGTTTTTTCTCTCTCTCTCCCTCTGCATGTCTTCATTCGTTTCGCACATGTGAATGTATGAATTGTTTGTTTCCTCTTGGCCGTTTCCTCTGGCTCCTTTTTTTTCACCTGAGAGGCCTGTCTGGCCGCGTGGTTTCATTCATTCATTCATTCATGAGCGCTGCACGTATGCATGCATGCAGTCATTCGAGAGAGAGGTCCTCCGTCCCCTTCGGGAGTCGGGTCTGTTCGTGCTGGTAGAGAACCCCGAGGATTCCTGTCTGTTTATTCCTCCTCTGTTTCTGCCAGGTCTGTCTGTCTGTCTGTCTGTCGGTCTCCTCTGTCTGCCTGTGGCGGCTTTCTTTGCTGTCTCTCTACCTGTGCGCATGTGTGAGTTAGTGAGTGAGTGAGTGAATGAGTGGTGCTGTGAGGCAGCTACACAAGACGTCTCTTCAATTCGACCTCAACCCCACTTGAATCTCAAGCTGTGCATGTATGTGCCCGCACATGCGTGCACCAGCAGAATAAATGCAGCCAGCCTCATTTAGCAATCACTGCTATGATCAGATGCGACTCTCCACACACACAGCTGAGACCCGCTCAGTTGGGCACATGTATGCTTGTTTTGTTTATGCGTGGAAAACGTATCGGTGTTCTTCTTTGGACTGAACGCACGTGCGTGCGTGCGTGCGCGGGCAAATGCAGCGGGTACCTCCTTGGTCGGGCACCGCCGGTGGATCACGGACTTTCTTCGAGGCCTGCCTTTCTGGAATGAGGGGAGGAACCATATTGTACATGTACGTACTGAGTGAGTGAGATCTTTCATGGGCGGCGGGGAGAACATCCTTTTATGTTTTCTTCTTGCCCCTGCTTCGAGCTGTTTCGCTGTCGAAAGTGTTCGAGGGGGGGCGAGGCCAAAAAATGTTAATTCTATGATGTCTGTCTCCCTGCATGCGCATTCATTCATTCATTCATTCATTCACTTACTTGTCTGTCTGTCTGTCTGTCTAGCAGGACTTCACCCAGTCCCCTCTTGGAAGCTTCGATGCTGATTATGCGATCAGAGTGAGGTCTTCGTGGGATCGCCGTTTCGTCAGAAAGTCAGTGGGTCGGGGGCTCGGGGCGTGCTTGGTGTGTGTATTTGAGTGTGTATGCGTTTTTGTCTGTGTGTTTGTCTGTGTCTGTATATATATACGTGTGCATGTGCGTGTGTTTGCGTGTGTGAGTGTGTGTTTGTGCGTGTTTGTGCGCGTATGTGGATGTGTGTGTAAGTGTTGACATGAAATCTCATCGGTACAGAAATCGGTTTGTGCACCCGTACACGCAGAAGCAGAAAAAAGAAAAAAGACTCTCGGGTGAGAGCATCCACGATAAGTCTTTTCACCCGCCTGTTTCGTTCGGTCGACCCACAGTGGGACGTCTCCCTTTCCTTGTCTGTGAAGATGGATATCCAAAAGTTTGCCTGAGTAATCCGGACGAATTTGAAATGCGTTTGCACAAACAGCTGGATACATATACACGTAGAACTTTGCATGTACATCGGACGTGGCTGCGTGCCTGTGCGTGTGGCTGCAGAGAATTTGACGTCTCCCTTCCCATGCCGCCCTCCTCTTTCGTGAGCTCCATCCACGCGTTTGTGACAGGAGGAGGGGGCAGGGGGCCTGGGGGAGACAGGGAGATCCCTGTAGAGTTCAGAGAAGAGGCCGCGTTCGAGTTGAAACGCTTCCCGGAACCCGATGACCGACCTCTCGTTGCCTCCTTCAAGGGACATGCCGGTGTGTGTGTGTGTGTGTGTGTGTGCGTGCGTGCGTGCGTGCGTGTTGTGAGAGTATCCTGTTGTGAGTGTGCGCATTTGGATCCATCTCTGGCGACGCTTGGCGTTTCCACTCGTCCCTGACTCTTTCAGCTAGCGTCTTTGGTCCTCCTTTTCAAGAGGCGCCACGAGCATATGTACAGCTGTCTCTATAAAGATGCCTGCACACATGTGCAAGCCCACGCACAAATACACATACACACACACACACACACACACACACACGAAAGTCCTGTGTCATTCAGGAGGCGTCTCCGGGTCCTCTATTCGTGAAGCCATTCGAGTTGCGTTCGAAAGGAGAGGACCGAAATTCGTAGTTGAACTCTTCGATGAGGGCCTGAAGGAGTTGGAGAGGGAGGGTAGGGAGGGGAAGAGAGAGAGGAAGGAGGGCAACGCAGTGACAGAGACCAGAGGAGAAGGTGTCTCGAAGGTTGAGGGGGGAACGAACAGGGATGGAGGGGTAAGTGAGCGGTTGTTGGGAGAACATTTCGGGGGGCCTCTGCCGGGCGGCACGCCTCTTTGGTCGTCTGGTAAATCTGGTAATCTGACTGACTCATCTCCTCCTTCTTCCACTTCCAGCACCCAGGAGGAAGAGGGGACTGTCGGGGAGGGTGCAGCAAATGGGAGAGGAGAGGGAGAAGGAGGCGAAAAGAAAATGGACAGGTGGGTCTCACGGGTTTCTCTCTGTCTCTGGTCTGACTTACTTAGTGAGTGAGTGAATGAGTGTGTGTTCGTGCGTGGTGGAGATGAAACCAGTCTCTGTTTGTGTGTGCTCGGTTACATTTCTTCATTCTGTTTCTTTCCTTCCTCCTCGCCCTTGCAAGAAGGAATGCATGCTGTAATTTTGCCGTTGCTATCTGAACGGGTTCTTCAGTCCGGCCTTGTGTTTGCTGTTACGTGTGCTTCTTTGTCAATTTGTTTATGATTGCTACCTGTTTTTCTTTTTTTTGCTCACTTTCATGAGTAGATTCTGTCCTCTAGCTTGGTGGGTTGTCAATCAGTTATCTTCATCTCACTTGGGAAATTGTTTGAGAGCGGGAGTTGACTTGCAGAGGGGTCAGGCTGCTATGTGTTCGAAGTCAGTGTTTTTGAACCGATTCTGTTCTGGGTTTAAATTTTTCTCGCGCTGCCTGTGCGAATGCATTAATACATATCTCTCTGCGAATGCATTAATACATATCTCTCCGCCAAACCGTTTTTTTTTCTTCTTTCCATGCATGGGGCATGCATGGGGCATGCAGGTATGTGGAGTTGCTGCTGAAGTCCAAATTCTTCCTCTGTCCTCCTGGACGCGGAGTGACGACCTCCCGGTTTTCTGAGGCGCTCCTTTTGGGTTGGGGGGTGGAAGGGGGGGGGGTATGGATGAAGACAGTTAGACTGACAGGCGGGCGGGCAGACAGATAGACAGGCAGAACAATCGTGAAAGAAAAATAGTGCAAATTCGCAAGGAGAAGCAAAACGCAACTCGTGCCTCTACATCATTGACCTATTCGCGGACACACAAGGGAAGTGCCTCGGACGCACGAGCCGAGTAAGTGAAAAGAAATTGAAAGGAAGAAAGAAAGAAAGGATGTGTATGATATTTGTGCACGTCCTCTAACGTCGCACACCTTCATTCCATACAAACACGTACAGGGGCGATTCCTGTCGTCGTGTCGGACCAGTTGGAGCCACACTACGAGGAGTTCGCGGACTTCTTGGCCTACACGGTCTGGTGGCCCTCCACACGTCTCGAGACGCTCCCTGAGTTCCTGGAAGTCAGCCGGCAGGAAGGAAGGAAGGAAGGAAGGAAGGAAGGCAGTGTTTCTCTTTCCCCCTCTCCTCCTCCATGTGTGTGTGTGTGTGTGTGTGTGTGTTGTGTGTGTGCAAATATGTGTGTAAGTGTGTGTGTGAGTGTGTGTGTGCGTGCGCGTGCGTGCGTGCGTTTCCCTCCGGTGAGAGCAGGGGGCCGCGAAACTGCTTTCCTGTTCGGCGTCTGATCCTTCCTGTATGCTTCCATTCAGTGCAGCTTCAGAAGGGAGAGGGAGGGAAGGGAAATGCGTTTCTTCTGCTGCTGGCTCTATTTCTTTGCATGGGGTTTTGCCCCCTCTCTTTCGCCGTGTATGCGCGAACTTAGGGGTAAAAAAGGTATCGAGAGGGGGGAAGAGAGACAGGCTACGAGCTTGTCAGCTGTCTGTGAGTGCTAAGGTACTCGTATGCATCAACTCATATGCATTTGCGAATATATGTGGAGGGCGTCTAACCCTCTGCAGGACGATATTCGTGCTCTTCCCCGTTGTCTGCTTGAATGGGAGTGACGATGTACGCGCGTATGGATGCCTGCAAGCATACATGTTCGGAGAGAAGGATTCACGTGTGAATGGATGGATGGAATTGATCCTGGATGGATGGATGGATGGTTGGGTGGATGAATGGATGCAGTCGATCCCTCGTCCTGTCCTCGATCGGATGCATCGGGTCCGTCCGTCGTTTGACCTTCCTGCATCCCTGCTTCTCTCTCTCTCTCTCTCTCTCTCTCTCTCGGTCTGTCTGTCTCTCAAAAATCAAATGTTGGTTTGACAGTCTCTCTGTGCGTCTGTCTCTCTGTCTCGTTGTTCATTTATTCTGTTCCTATGCATGTCTGATGCTTTTCTTCTCCCGTTTTCCTGTTTTTGTTGACGTGGCCGTTTCCCTGTTTGCTGCCTGCGTCCGCTCTGCGACTCACTTTTTTCTGTTTTTTTTTCTCTGCCTGCTCAGCCTTTCGCACTGACTCCTTCTCTCTTAGAGCCCTTAGCTCCGTCCCCCTTTTTTCAACCAAGAAGCATTAGATTTTTTTATTCACTTGTGGTCTGTCTACATCATGCGTAGGCATCATTCACATTCTTCTCTATGGTCTATGTGCCTTTTCCCCGTTTCCCTTAACCACGCAGAATGGCCAGGCGGTCGCGTCCCAAGTCCTGACTGCTCCTCCTGTGCTGACGGCAATGAAGATCTTGAAACGGCGGCTGCAAAGGGTGGGTGAGTGAGGAGCTGCTTTCTTTTTCATGCGTGCGTCAAGTTTCTCGAGCTATTTTTTTGTGCCCTCATTCGTTCGTGTTTATGTATTTGGGTGAGGTTTTGTTTGAGCCACTGCATGGATGGATGGGTCCATGCAAAGATATGCTCTGGAGCTTCAAATAATGCGCCTGCCTGTTCGAGTCTCGATGGTCTGTTCACCTCCTTCCTGCTTTGCCTCGTCTCTTGGCCAATAAATGAGTGGAGGAAGGGAAGGGCATAAGTGGGAAGGGGAGGGAAGGAAGTGCAGTGGAAGGAAGACTGATCGGATGAATCTCTGATCGGACCATTGCGCTCCCCGGGATGATTCCCCTTTCTTTTTTGGATGGATGGATGGATGGATGGATGCATAATCTCTTGCTCTTGCTTTTTTTCGCTGTCTTCATGTCTGTGTGTGTGAGAGAGGGAGGAGGGGGGGTAAATGTAGCGGCTTGTGGGTTGTGGGCATGCAGGTCCTCTGATTTCCTCTATTTTTTCTTGTCTTCTCCTTTCTTTCTTGCGTTCGTTCGCTCTTTCTTTCTTTCTTTCTTTCTTTCTTTCGCTCTCTTCGGCTGGTCTTGCAAAAAAAAGTCGTTTCTCTTCTGAATTTATCCTTCTTCTTGTCGCCCCTCTCCCTCCCTCCTGTGGTGCAGATGGGAGAAGTGCACAAGGGTCGGTTGGTCTGTCTGCTAGCTTTTTGCCCTCCTGCTCTCCCTGCTCTTGATTGCTTTGTCGTTACGTCTTTTTCTGGTGTTTCCAGCGTATGTGGAGCTAGGGGGAGAATCAGGAGTGGGGCGACCCATGCGTAGAGGACAGGAGACGGACAGAAAGTCGATCCGAGTTCGTGTGCACCTCTCCTTCGACACATAAAATACACGTGCTAGGTGTACGGCTTCGATCACGCATCCATCCTGTGTTGGTAAGCATCTGAAGAAAAATGAAAAGACCCACGGGGGGGTGGAAGAAAGAAAAGAAACAGGAGGAACTGGAGAGAAGTGCCGAACAGCAGCAGCTCCGTGCTTTCGGGTGGCAATAGAGAAATTCGAGATCAAATTTGTCTGCGCATGAGAAACTGTACCGTGGCCTGCCGATCTAACACTTCCTCATTTGTTCACGCACGCTTACCCTGCATGTGCTCGTCCCTCCCTGTCTCTCTGCCTCTGTGCCTCCCCGCCTGTCTGCAGGGTTGGGAGAGGAGTTCGAGATCACGGCCCAAGCAGCAGCGACAGCCCGTTCGTCCTCCTCCTCCTCTTCCTCTTCGTCTTCCCATCCTCCTCCTCAGCCTCCCGAAGGAGAAGGGGAGAGAGAGAGGGGGGGACTGCCTGCACCAGCAGGAACGTCTCCTCAGCCCTCTTCTGCCTCTTCTGTGAAGGTCCTCAATCGGAATATTCTCTGGTCGATGGAGATGGCACAGAGCCGCCAGGCTTCTGCTGGGGCAGCCGCAACAGTGGTCGTGAATCACCCTCAGGCTGCGGACGTGTCCTCTCCTTCTCCTTCTCCTCCTTCAGGGCCCACTCCGCCCCCGTCTCTTTCAGGGGCCCCCGAGGGGAATCCGAAAGGAGAACAGACTGCTGAGGAAATGGGGCAGGGGGAACCTCAAGAATCCAGTTCTGTTGTAGGCGGTGGGCTGAATGCAGCAGATACCTCACACAGTCTGCCTGTCTCGAGCGACCTGCCCCTCTCAGAAAGCAAAACTGAACAGAACGCAGAAAAGGGGATCTATTGGTCTCCCCCTGTTGAGGCCAGAGAGAAGGAAGAGAACAAGGACGGCGCAAAAGTAACTCCAGGTGAGCAGCCTGCCACTGTCACCATCACTGTCAGTGCACCCGGAAAACACCGAAGCCCTGGAGCTGAGCTGAGCGCGGAAGGGAGTGCAGGACCTGGTCCGTCTCCAGCACCAATTGTGTCTCAAACCGAAACAAAAGACCAGCCTGTAGCTGGTGTGGCTGCCGGTGTATCAAGCAGTCAGCTGCTTGAAGAGCCAGCAGGTGAGGGAACAAAGGAGGCAAAAGACGGGGGCCTCCAGAGCGATCCGAGCGGGTCTGCAGCAGCTGCTGCAAGTGGCATCAACCCGACAGTCGCTGTAAGTCCCTTTGCTGCGAGTCCGGTTGGCAAAGAAGCATCTGCTCAAGGGCCTGGACTGGTTTCATCTATTGATTTCAGTTCACGCCACTCAGATCAAGTACCAAAAGAACAAACAGCTGGAATGGTAAGTGGAGCGGGATGATATAACTGAATGAGAGTTTGAATAAATGAAGAAATCTAAAAAAATACATATATTTCTCAAACAATGATCATTAGTATGATTGTTATGATCTAGCATGATTTTCGATTATGATCATTGATCATCATTGAATGAATTTTTTGAATTAAGGCGGTTAAAGCCGGTGAGCCACCACTTAGGCTCTGGCCAACTTGAACCATGGGGCATGACGTACATGCAATGTTAGTTTGTTAATCTAGCGCATTGATTCGTTTACGCATGACAATTATTAACACGAACTCACGTCAATTTGGCTATACACTCCTCAACCGCCCTCATCAGGGCTTCATGCCCGCCAGAGGCTGGAATGACGATATAAGAGCAATCATCTCTCGGACTTTCTTTTCATTATTGCATGAGGAGTGATGACACTGACTAGAACACTAATAAATTAATGTGGATATACAGTTATAATTAAAAAGTACATATAAAGAGGGGTCTTAAGCTAGATACAATATAGGAAAAGAACTTTTCAAAGGATCGATTAACAAGTATATAGTATACTCATTACATTGAAACTATAGTGTGACACAATTCAAATTGTGATACAATACCCTATACACTGGTACCGGTGACACCGTAACATAAATAATTGTATCACAATAGGTGTGATGAAATAGTTAGAATAACTTAAGTATGGTAGAATTATTAGATAAAAAAGCAACGTCAAGGCATCTGTCAAGGCATTTAGACTAACATTTAGACAATCTCTTATGATCTTTTATAGAGATCAAGTGTCAGACCCTGAAGTTTCAAAGTGACTTAAAGTCTTTACAGTCGTTAAAGTTTAAACTGTTCTTCTACATTCATTCATTCACCCTAGCACTCATCTTACTCAGTCACTCACCTAGTCACTCACCTCACTCATTCATTCACTCACCTCATCTCACTGACAGTGACCTCACTTATACCTCACTCACCTAGTGTACTGACTTCCTCATTCACTCACTCACTTATAATTACTTGCTCACTCACTCACTCAATCACTCACCCTCTCTCTCACTCACTCACTCACTCACTCATTCATTCATTCATTTACTCACTCATTCACTCACTCACTCACTCACTCAGTTATCTGACTTACTCACTCACTCACTCACTCACTCACTCACTCACTCACTCAATAAGTCACTCAATCACTCACTGAGTACTTCACTCACTCACTTACTCACTCACTCACTCACTCATTCATTCACTCATCTGACTTACTCACTCAGTCATTCACTCACTCACTCACTCACTTAATGAGTCACTCAATCACTCACTTAGTACCTCACTCACTCACTTACTCACTCACTCACTCATGCTTACAAATGATGTGCTAAACACATACCCCACGGCGCATGTCAAACTACGCTAAACACTATAAACACGCAATCTACAACCATTTTTTTCATATATAAGTATGATTTAATTGAATCAGTCAAAAGTTCTTAAAATCATAATTATTGTATCACAAATCATTGTGATATACTGGCAAAAGGTTCTAGAAAGTCTCATTGTGACACACTATAGTTCCAGTGTAATACTCATTGATATAGGTATATAACTAAGGTGATGAGTATTAAATGGAAGGCTTCATGTGTGGTGTAATAAGAAAGCAGTATACCTATATAACGCGCGTAAGTGAGAGCGCAAAGCGTATCAAATTATCGATACAGCCAAATAAATTCTGCAATTTGACCAATAGAGACAGATCGTATCGAATAAATTAATTTGGCATGCAGAGTCAGTGTAAATATCATCAGACTCCACTGCACCAGTAGACTAAAAGGGATCAGCAAGAAGAAAGACACTTGTTTGACAGTCCTTCTCAGGAGGAAACGCTTAAGGGAACGTCGTAGCTGGAAGGGTGACCGGTTACCATTCCCAAGCCGCTCAGACCTAATTTCCTTATGTTTCACTATAAGGCAAGGCTGTCGAAGTAACGACGAATTAAAATGTTATGCAACAGATATAATAGGTCATGCAATTACTTGATCGAGTCGTAAAGACAGAAGACACAATCCATTTTATACTGGATCATACATCCTTTTCAAGGGCCGGCCTTTTATCTATAACTGCCTTTCTTTCCCTTTTCGGTCATGACCCATTATTGAAGTAGAACCTGCTTGTTCGAAGCCTTGCTGTCGGCAGGCTTTTCCTTGGGCTTCTTGCCCCCTTTTCTTCCCTCCTTGCTTCCCCCTTCCGCTCCCCTCTTTTGGGCCTGAAGCCCCGCCGCACCGCCAACCCTGCTGCTACTGCTGTTACCGCTAGCGGCAGGGCCGGACTCAGAACCCTTCGATCTGCAAAAGGCAACAAAAAGAGAGATACGACATCTACCGGCCATGTGAAGAAATAATGAGGCTGCGTGATTGATCGGCAGGAAGGAAGAAGCAGAGGTCCAACCAAGTAGAAGCAGCAGCACTAGTGGCGTACAGACAGCCCAGTGGTACATCTCGATAACCCATGCATTCAAATACACCCTATCCAAGTTGATAATGTTTATTCCCTAGTATACAAGACTGAGCAGACTCTCACCTCAGGCGCTTGTTCATTGCGGGGGACGTGTCCGACTCCGGCAGTGAACGCTTCACCCCTCTCTCTTCTTTTGGGTTCACCACACCGATGATGTGCACCTCACATTGCGTCGTGGATGGTTCAACTGGTTTTGTGACAAAATTTTTGAAACGCTTCATTGGCACCGCGAAGAGCAGCTTCAGTTTCACAAACCTCCTAGCTTTTAGGTCAAGGCTTTTGACGAACTGCTCGATAGCGTTGGGTTTAGCGTCATGCTCAGCTGCAACGGTAGCGTTAACTACGTAAAGCATGCCACCGTGCTTGAACATGAAGTCTACCAGTGGAAAGCTCTGATCCACAGAGTGATAGACCACGTTGCCAGTTCGACACGCTTTCACTGCCGCAGGCACATCCGTCACGAACCGTAGAGAATTGTAGTGCGGGAGCTCCAATTCCCTCTTTGCTCTGTCCCCCCCTGCTCCCACGGCTTTTCGTGACAGGAAAGTGCTTCCACCCTCCTGGAGCATCAGCTGGCGCACATATGCGTCAAAGAAGTGGCCGTGCGTCGAATGCGTTATCTCTAGCGTGACATCCCTCCAGAGTAGGTCCATGTGCTGCGTAACGATTTGTTCACACACAACCTCGGAGATAACAACTGTGCGTATTTGTGTTAGTCCAAATGGGCTTTAATTCTGATTCAGAATCGTAGCCCATGATCGAGCTCTTCGGCTGTTGACTGCTTTGCGTGTCGACGTTAGCTACATCGCCAGCGGCCATCCGTAGAACCTGATCCTCAGTGAGGGCATTTAGGCTAGACGTCTGCGCCTTGCAAAGCTCATCCAATTCATCTCCTTCGGCAAGCAACGCACGGACGGCCCCCCCGAACTCGTAAAATCGCTTGTAGACTCGAGCCGGGGTTTTGGACGGATCAACGAGAGGTGCGAAGTCGAGCAGTGCTGTGAGCAACTAAATGGGGTAATAACAAAAGACACTACCTTTTCGAGGCCTGCAAATCTTTACAAACTTGCTACCCCCCCAGTGCTTTGAGTCTGGAGACGCGTTGAGAATAACCTTGGCCTCGACGAAGTCGGAGGGGTCGCACGACCCTTCAAACTTGCCAGGGTTGATGAGAAAGTAGGTATCGGGGGATTTCAGGGAGTCAGACTCCACCTGGACCTGAATGGCTGCGGCTTTGCGGTACACTTTTGTCTCAACAACGTTAGGCGTGGAGATGCGTGGAGTCTACAGCGACAAACTTGTAGTACCAACCGACTCCATCTGCCGCCTGCTCCAGATATACGATGGTTTTTTGGTCTTCCAGCAGCATCTTGATGAGTACAGCCATGGATGTCGACTTGCCAAATTAAATTCCGACTCCTTACAGCACACACTCTGTGCCCCTCCTCTGCTAGGCAGATGCACTCTTTCCAGAATGGCTCCGTCACCCCCCGCGCCACCATGTTCCCCATTGCTGGCAGCCTCTTTCTACCCTTGATGCCTTCCAGCACTTTCATGCCATCTGCATCCAATACCTCTGTTGGCTTGGCCTTCAGCAGTGACTTGACGAAGGTGCCACCACCTTTGAGCGCCTCCAAGGAATCCCCTGAGTCAGCAACATACGAAGCTGCTGCAGATAAAAAATCGGTATGTCAATCTAAAGACATTCAGACACTGAATGTATGCTGGAGAAATTTTTGTTCGGACGACGAGAATAAACTGGAGAAGGCCTGGAGATACTTAAAGCTTGACAAACTATACAAACCTAAGAGGACAAACAGCCAGACCTCTTGATGCAGGCACACACGCACATCTCTTACGGCACGTATGCACGCTGTCTGACAGTTCCATCCATGCACCTACCACCGCACAGCCGGACCACAGTCACACACAGCACGCGTCTAAAGAAATGGAGCAGTCGAATGTATGATAGAGAATTTTTACTTCGAACTGGGTAGGACTCATAGCTCGAGACCCTTCCCGTCTGACTTCGCATACGGTGTTTTCATAGCTATCCATACAGCACGCACGCACACTTCAATCTGGAGATGCAGTCCCAGCCAGACGACACACACCACTTCAATCTAAAGGAATAGAGATCTCAAATACATCATAGAGAAATTTTTGTTCGGCCGCAGTCAAAGATCCAATCCGTTCACACACGCGAACGAGCACCAGACATACGCAAAGATCCAATCCAACCAGCCAAGTGGAACGATTTTTAGAACAATGCAGTTGACCCTGAGTTACGCACGTGAACAAGCACCAGACACACACGCCTATGCACCAAACACCTGAAGGTCTCAGACCAACAGCCATTCGATCACACACAGCTCTTGTCAAGCTAAGGAAATGGAGATCTTGAATGTATCATGGAGAAATTTTCGTTCGGCCGCAGTCGATCTTCAGGCATACCAGACATACACAAAGATCCAATCCGACCAGCCAGACGGACGCAATCGATTTTCAGCCGCCCAGACACACACAAAGATACAGTCCGGGCGTCGTCGCAGCGGGGGGCGTCATGCACGTGGGGTTACTGAAATGAATGGATGCTCTATTTAAGTACTAGGTTTAGGTAAGCATTCCTCTTTGCACAAATCAAAGACCATAGCAAATACAAGAGTGATAAAAGTCCTTCAGAACACACGGGGTCCATACCACAAAAAGTCAACAGTCAGATATTTAAACAAACGCATTTAGATGAGCCAAAGCAGCATACCCGTCTCCTCAGCGGCCTCTCTAAACTGCATCTTTACATTGAACAGCTAGTCAGAGGACCTCTTTTTTCATTCGTGAATCCACATATCTGATGGCGAGGCTACTCGGAAATTGATGGGACACAGTTGAGAGAAAGAGGGAGAGTTGAGATGTTGCTCTCGAGAGTTGAAATTGAACACCGGCTGGGCCACCGCGCGTGTTCAATTGCTAGATATTTAGCAGAAAGAAAGGTCTTAGTTGACTTAAGCGATCTTCAGCCCCCAAATTATGTGAGAAACATTCTGGCCAATTTGAAATAACCTGAAATTCGGGCTGTCTATCATCAGATCCTGAAGGCTTGGTGGAAAAAGAACTCTACAGAACAGAATCTGGATTCTGATAACGAGGTCTCTGAGAGGGAGCTGGAAAGGATGAGGAATGATCCGCTGGACAGCCTCAAAACGAACTCTCAATTCACAGAGGACTCGTGCTCAAACTCCCCTGTTGTACAGGCCGATTTCGGTCTTACAGATGAAGAGAACGACAAGTCGTTCAGGGTGTGTGACTAGCTCTACAGCTAGATGTCACTGAGTATGACCCTAGAGTATGACCAGCTGTTTGTGAGCAACGTCTCGATGAATTCCTCTACCTAGGAGGGTCTGGACGACAACAGCCCTATCAGAGAATTGTGAAAGACTTAGTACTTAGACTGAAAAGAGGAAAAGAAAAAAGAGAAACAAAAAGAGTGTTTTTTCCGAGATTCTGAAGCTGACTGGGATGAAGTCATCGACCCCGAGAAAGAAAAAAAACAGTGGAAAGCCCACATCGAGAGCTTGTATGCTGACAATATTATCATAGGGGGGATGGAAGATATATCATGATGTATAACAGTGTTACTCCTCCTGTCAACAAAAAAGATGAGTCGACTGCCGGACCTACAGCTGAAACAGCCATCCCATGCAGTGCACCCCAGGTCCTCGGCGAATAGTCTTTTTCTATTTACATTTTTTATTTGTGCAAAATTTAATTGTCTAGTATCTCTAAGTCACTAATTTTTTTGTTATATTAGAAATTCACTATAACTTCTCATTCTGCGCATTCAACCCTTTATATCTATTATGACCTCACAAAGTTTTGGCATGTACTTGAGCTTAGGCCCTTAGGGGGGTACTATCATACACTTTTAACATACCATCGGCCGGGGGCCACAGCACTGAAATACTCCCGGGGAGCATGCTGTAGCCCCCAAAAGTTCATGAATTATTAACAGTTACTGTTGAATTTTGTTGGCCTGCTCCACCGGCGACTACAGTACTTGATAGGTTGACGTCCGTTGGCCGGCTCTGCCGGCGGCCACGCATAGTCTATATTACAACTTCGCAAACTTTTGGCATGTACTTAAGCGAAAAGGGGTACTACCACTTTTAACATACCGTTGGCCAGGGGCCACGGCATGCATATGTACATATATATTTATATACTAGATCTGCCTCTCATATACGGGGACACGGCATGCATAACAAAAACCTGAATCAATAATATTTATATACGAGAGTGGGCACGTATCGCGCACCAAAGAATTTCAGACTATATCTATAGATCGGCTTCTTTTTTTAGCTGTCAGAATAGTAACTATTCCAGAATAGTATACTATTCAATACTATTCTCTCAAATATTCTTCGACGTTTTAAATTCTTTATACTATGAATAGTTTACTATATATTCATGAATAGTGTACTGTTCTAATTTCCTGTCTAGAAATAGTTTGAATAGTATACTATTCACACTGTCAGCCAACCTATAGATGTACGTAGTATGTGGACCAACCCCGATCCAACGGAGTAGAGACATACACAAACTTTGTGTCTAGCTTTGTGTTTTGTAGTGTTTAAACTGTGTTTTGTCAGTTCTGGAATTAAGCTTGTCCCAGTTGTCAAGTTTTAACATAAGTGCAGTCAACGTGATCCGGAGAAAACTGGACTATACTATAGTAAGACAAGTTTGTTCGTGCACGATTGTGCGCGAAGCTAGATGAAACTCAATAGACAAATGTGAAAAATAAGTTTATGTCTCCTTAGAGGGCAGCTCTAAGCAGCAGGGTGGACGAACGTCTGCTAAGACGAGACGAGCTCAGCGAAATCCGCGGACCTGACAAGTGTAGAAAATTGACATAAAAATTCTGTGTGTACAGGATTTTTAATTATAAGTACTACTGCCTGAGTGTGCTTAAGTGATCTTGAGTGTCAGTACACCTGGTACCCCACCAAATATATAAGACACTCACATGAAGATGCCGGTGGGTATGCCTTCGTAATAGTAACATTTTAATTCAACCATATGAGTGCAAGGGGAGGGCTGGGAGGAAGGAGGAGTAAGCAGTGCACTGGTTATGACTGAGGGGTAGGAAGTACTTAGCAAACGCCGAAGAAGGCATTCAGATGGAGGAGCGTCAAGTATGAGGTCGTATGAGAGAGAGAGCTAGTAGCGAGAGCAGTAATCAGGACAGATGGAAGAGATGAAAGACGTATAGGCCAGACGCTAGGAACAAACTTTAAGTCAATGCCCCCCCCAACCATATGTTCATTATCACGTCACCCCGAGGAGCTAACGCCACAGTTGAATTCTTCTGAGTTTTTTTTTTTGAAAAAACATTTTTGTCATAACTTTTTATTGCCAGTGTAGTTTGCTTAAGCTCACGTGAGGGGCCTTGGGATTGCACATACTCATATAATATATTTTTTATTTTAATTTTTAGGAGGGAGACTCGGTTTTGTTTCTGTTTGTCTGCATATTACGGTCCGAGTCTCAGTTTGCTCAGGAGTTATTCCACAGAAAGGACCTCTGAAAGGCTACCAGTTAACTACAGTTAACCCTTAAATAATCTAGTAAATAATGATTTAATAATCATAACGATCATCATCATCAGCACAGCATCACTGGCAGCATAAGCATCATCAGTGCCAGTGTGATTCATCACTAATCGGCAAGTTTATTGCCAACTGGATTGCCAGTGGCAAATTCTGGGTGATTTGGCAATAATGATTCAAACTATGATCAACACACAGTCTAGAACACCATGTTACCTCACTTTATCATGACACGCATCTTATATAATCTGGTTACGCAGTACGTACTGTCTAGTACCTACTTTTGCGGGGATGCCACAGATTTCAGTCCTTTATCACTACATGTATATGCACAGTGATGCCAGATGAATCGCTGCATCGACTGGAAAAAAGAAGAGAAAAACGCGTCTCCCTCTTCCTCCCTTTCCCCATTTTGTTTTCCTTCTCTTTCCGTCTATCTCCAGTCAGTCTTCCCGATTCCCCTCTTCCCTGAGTACAGATGCTTCGGCATTTTGTTCCCGATAAACCTGTCGGCCTCGCCCTTCTTCCTCTGCAAGCAGAGACAGACACACACAGACGACCAAAAAGACACGGACAACCAGTCTAGTTTCGCAAAAGCTGAAGGAGGAAAGGGAGGGGAGGGGAAAGAGACACACACAGAGAGACAAAGAAGGAGACGGGCTAAGAGAGAGACCGAGAACAAAAAGAGAAAGCAGGAGAGCAGGAGAATAAGAAAACGAGCGAGCAAGCGAGAGAGAGAGAGAGAGAGAGAGAGAGAGAGAAAGAGAGGAAGAGAGAAAGAGAGAAAGAGAACAAGAGAAACAAAGACAAAGCGGGACATAGAGAAAAAGAGAGGGCGAAAGGGACAAATGAATATGAATCACAAAACCATCCATGCAACCACGCGGTAGGTCTGTTTTCACTCCCTCCCTCCCTCCCCCTTTCCCTCAATTGTCCTCCCTCACTTACCGTTTGCTTCAGTTTCTTGTCCGTGCGGAGTTTTCCCTTCAGTGCCTTCTTCTTATCCTGAACGAAATAAACAACACGCCCAGCATGATCAGTAAGAGAGACCTTTCTTTTTCTTTTCTCGACCGACAGTAAAATTCGAGAGTCTGCTGACGACAAAGCACGCTTGTTCAATCCACTGTGGATACTTTCTCCTCCTCCCCCAAAAAATGTGCACTTTCAGAGAACGAACGAACAAACGACAGACAAATACAAACTGGTCAGACGCGCTTCTCAAACGTCTCTGCGGTCGTACGCAGCGACTCTTCCACATACAGCCTCCGTAGAGAGAGAGAAAAGGGAGCGAGAGAGAGAGAGGGAGAGAAGAGGAGAGAGACGTGACTGCTTTAGGTCGTTCTTGGAATGCATTCAAGAGAGACACGCTTCGTGAGATTGCATCAGGACCATGCGCAAATTTGGCTGTGAGATTCAAGGAGATAGACGGTCACAGAGGCATGCAGACAGAGAGACATGCATGCACCGACGGACGGACCTTCTCCTTTGCGAGACCGAGGTTGACCCTATCCACACCTCTGCCCTTGTGGGGGTTCTTGTCTTGGGATTTTTTCGGGTCGAGCCCTGCTGCCTGTTCCTTGTTGCTGATGGCGTCGCTGCGTGCTCGTTTGGGGTTTCTCCAAACCTGGAAGGACGAACAGATGGATGGATGGATGAATAGATGGATGGATCAATGGTTGGATGGACAGTCATACGAACATGCATGAGAGAGAAGTGTACAACAAGGGAGAGGGAGAGACAGCGAGAGAGAGAAAGAGAGAGAGAGAGAGAGAGAGAGAAATTGCATGCGCAAGAACACGTTATGGTGCAACTCGAGCACAAATTCGACACGATAAACCTGGCCGGTCAAGTTCTTGTCAACATTCGGCAAGGCAGAAAATCAAGCACAGAAAACGAAAAGAAAAAGGAGAGGAGAAAGCACAAAATCAAAACGAAGGAAAGGCCTCAGTAGGAAAGAAAAAAGAAGAAAGAGAGAGGAAACAACATGCATGCAATTAGTAAGTGACTGACTGACTAACTCACGTCCTGCATGTCCACATCCACCGGTCCGAAAGCAGCCCCGGCAGGTCCTGCGCCTGCCTCTCCTCCCGTCATGTCCTCATCCTCGTCCCTGCCGCGTTTCCTCTTACCCAGAACGGGCTCCGACTGTCCGTCCGATGCATGGGTGGATGGATAGATGAACAGATGGACAGAGAGAGAGAGAGACCGGATGCGTCGGGGCAGGCAGTAGGAGGGCAGGAAAACGTGGATAGAAGAGGAGGGAACGGCTGGCATGTGCACAAAACGTAGCTTTTCTTTGAAAAAAGAGGGGCGAAATTTCTTCCGTTGCTTCCACGGAAAAGGGATATCACGCTTCAAGTGATGAGACGCCGTTTTCAATTCCCTGTTTGTTTTTCTTCTGCTCTTCTTGAAGAAGAATTTTCGGTCCTTTCGTACTTTCTTTTCTCCTCGTCTCTCCTCTCTTGTGTCACGTCCCCAGTCCCGTCGCTTCTAAGTTTTCCTTCACTTCATGATCATGCTTTTATTTATCAGCAGATGATGCCGTCCCTCCATGAGCGCACACCGTGACCTCTCCTACACCTCTCCATTCTCTTTCTGCTGACCTCATCTGTTCCCATCTGGGCGTCTCCTTGAGGCTGTGCTCTTGACAGAGGTGCCCGTCTCCTCGCCGCCCTCGCCGTCACGCCCTCCGTCTCGTACCCAAACCTTCCCAGGTGAGCCTCGACCTCGGAGGCCGTCGCGCCTTTCTGAACAATAAGGCAGAAAGAAAGAAAGATGTACAGGCAGACAGAAGATCCTTACTGAGAAACTGTAAAAAGGGGGAAAAGGGAGATTGTGTCAGTGGTAAGCCAACAAGTATGGACACCTTAATTGTACCGGCCGTGAAGGATCTGGGACAATGAAAACAGGGAAACAGAAGCTCTTCCTTCAGTCCTTTCCCCCACCCTTCCCCTCGTTTTTGTTTTCCTCCAGTCACTCTTTTTCTTTTCCGAGCACCCACCCATCCCTCCAAGATCTATGGATACAATCCCCACCTTTCTCTCCTCCATCCACCCACCTTCCTTGCCACCCTGGCGGTGTGTCCCTTCGGCTTGTCCCCCTTCTCCATCCTGTGGAGACGGATCTTCCCGTGGATCTCGTCGAGGATCCTCTGCGTCTCCTTCCACTCCACATCGTCCCACTGCATGCAAACATTCGTTCATTCGGTCGGTCGGTCGTTCGTTCGTTCGTTCGTTCGTTCATTCGGTCCCTCTCTTGCCAATCCATTCATCCATCCATCCATCCATCCATTCATTCATTCATTCATTCATCTACTGTCGGACTCATGCTTTGATGCACGCACACAAACGACAGAGCGTCCGTCCCTTCCACCTGGACAGAACTGTTTACAAAAGATACTTCTTCATAGTCTTCACATCCTCTCGTCACATCCTCTCAGGCAGTGAGCCGATCCGCAAACGAATGTCGCCACAGACAGACAGACAGACAGAGACAGACAGACAGACACAGTGATGGATGCAATGATTGATCGTCGTTCGTGTCTACAAACCTTCCTGCCTGACTCACTCACTCACTCACTCATTCTCTCGAAAGAGAGAATCACTCAGAAAGAAACTCTGCAGTTAGGCAAGCTTACTCACTCACGTCCATGTTGTCTGCCTCTTGCAGCAGCGTGGCCTCCTCTTTCTCCAGTTCTCTGATCTTCAAATTGATATCGGGGTCAATGAAGTCAGCAATGTTCTTTCCCTCAAAAATCTCGGGCACGTTGTCGTACCGCCACTCTTCGTTCTCCAAAAGAAAGCGCTCTGCAATCATTCATTTCATTCATTTATTCGACGACACCGTTTTCAGAAGAAGAAACAATCAGCTCAGTCCTATGCACATCCGCACCCTCAGCTCTTGAAACCAAAACTTCTGATACACGCGGAGACTCCTTTCGACATGCGCAGGTCGAGACGAATACATACAGACGGCGGTCTCAACGAGACGAGACGAAACAAACTGACGAGCATGCTAGTTGGGGGGAAATGATCAGATGAGTCAATGATCCTACAAGCGACAGACAGCGGTGGAAAATGAAAAAATAAATGGGGATGGGGGGGAGAAAAGTGGAAACCGACTCCTCGATCAGTAGACTTGCACATCATGCGAACGCCCTCCCTCGTGCTTTCTTTCGTTCCTTCTGTCCGCATCATGCCCCCATGTCTCCCTCTCGGCCTCCCTCTCGCTCCCTGCCTGTATGGCTGCCGATGACAAGAACCACGAGGGCGCGGAAGAAGCAGAGCGGAGAAGAAAACTCACTCACTCACTGAGAGACAGACTGACTGTTCAGATCAACATTGTAGACCCCTGCCCCTCCGGCCTCCTCCTGGAGTTCCTTCTCCGTCTTCCACTCACGCTCGGGCAGCTGCAAAGACATCCCGACAGACAGACAGACAGACAGGCAAAACTGGTGCACGAGAACAGCGGAAAGAGAATATATTGGTCGCAGATTGAACGCGTGACAGCATGAGAAAGTGGCGGGATAATTTAATTTTTCCCTTTGTACAGCTAACTGCCTGCGAACGAGACGAGAGTGCGTGCATGCATTATCTGGAAGAATGAATCTGTTTGAACCTCCTCCCTCAACAGGCAACGAGAGGGTCTTTGTGCCTTCCTTTTTTTCACCCCCGTCAGGCAGGTGCTTGCACAAGAGGCGCCACGAGACGAAGGAGCAAACCAAAGGGGGGGGAGGGAAACGGACAGACAGACGACTTGAACGATAGAGAGCGCGGAACAAAGTGGGGGCGAAAGGACACAGAGACCAGAATCGAATCGACTCTTTCCTTTCACCCCTCTCTGCTGTTCTCTCTCATCCAAAGAGCAGAAAAAGACAAAGCCAGCAGTGGAAGGGTCTCAGAAAAAGACCCCCGAAAGAAAGACAGACCTGCCCAGATGGAGCCACGGCTCTCTGTTGCAGCACGGACTCAGGAATGAACGCCTGACGACCTGCGCGGACCTGCAACAACGAAGACCGAAGACCACGAATTAAGAAGGCAACGAAAGTGCAACAAAGTCGTACAGACGGAACATGAAAAAACCAAAATACAATTCATCACTGCAGTGCCACGCTGACGGGACAACTCCTTCACTACTGCACAGGGCGCACGAACAAAAGGAACAAGGTAGAAATAGAAAATAGCGCGGACAGATGGATGGAGGAACGGACGTTTTTGGGGATGGCGATGTGGAGTCTGGATTCGATGGCCCCGACTTTGTTGGTCTCAATTTTCTTTTCGACTCTTTTCTTCAGGAGAAGATCACAGGCTCTGTTCTTTGCCTGGTCTACCCCCTCTGACTTCAGACAGGAAGTGGCAAGGAACTCAACGCCGTCCCCCCCCTCCCGCATGCTCTCGATGGCCATTTTGTCCTCCTCAGAGAGGGACTCGATGGGCTTCACATCAATCTGCAGAACCTCAATCGATCGTACACACACAGGCACAGACACAGACACAGACACACACACACACATCGATCCATGAAAGAAAAAAAAAAGGTGGGAGGGAAGAAGAGCGGGACCACCAGACGCGAAACAAAATCTCAAAAAGAACAGAGGCATGACGGGAAATCCAAAAGCAGGAAAGAAATAGAAAGAAATAACGACCAAAACCATTTGTCCGGCAAAAGGAAAAGCAAGCCGACAAAGAAAAACCCACACAGATGAACAAACCCACCCCCCCACCCCCCCACAAACACTCACCTTATTGCAGACTACCATCACCGGCTTATTTTTGAACAGCGGCTTGATGGAATGGAACAGCGCCACCTGTATGTGAAGGGAAGGGAAGAGGGTAAGAGGAGAGGTGAAGTAGAAAGCCCACAAGGGGGAGGAAAAGAAAGGGAAGGGCCAACTCCGCCTCTTTTTCGCCATTCTTCACCCCCACCCTCTGTGTGTGTGAGAAAGGAAGAGAGAGAGAGAGAGAGAGAGAGAGAGAGAGAGAAACTCTGGACTCCAGAACTCTTCCTCGTCCCCTTCCCTCATCACTCGACCTGACACAAAACAAAGAAAATGCAGCTAGGGAAACCCTGCTCACTCGGCAGAAGAGGAGGAAGAAGACAACAACCAGGGAAAAAAACAAAAACAGACTTCACTCCCCCCCCCTTCCCTTGAATACCTGTGCCTGAATGTTCCACCCACACTGCTCGGAGACGTCAATAAAGTACAGAATCGAAGCCTGCAGGCATGCGTATGTATGTGCATGGGTTGGGGTGGGGGAGAGAATCATCAGAGAGGATTTGCAGGGCTCAAAGGAAAGGCTCTGCGTGATGGAGAACCGAGAGAGACGGTCACCCACACCGTCTCGACAAAATGGCACGAATAACCACACAGCAAAGAAACCTGCTTTCAGAGGGGTGTGGTGGCTCTGAAAAAATGGACGGACGGATGGACAGAAAGACCATCTGAGAGGCCCAGGCACCAACCTGAATGTGGGCAAGCGCCGTGATAGCGCTCATCTCAATTCTGTTTCTTTGGTCGAGCGGCCTGTCCAAAATTCCCGGGGTGTCGATCACCTGCAAGCAAACAACCGAACCAGCAAGCAGGCAAAAATTTGTCCTTGTACACTTCTCCAATTGACAGCCGGGGGGGAACGCAGAGACACAAAAAAACAAACAAATCATGGTGACATCCTACTTTCTTGCTTGCTTGATTGCCTCCTCAAGCTGACATCCAGAGTTCGATCGCTCAAAACCGATTTGTCGTTGATATTTCAGAATTATCTGCGTGGTGGGGCGGGGACTGTCCGCGCACATGCATGCGTGGTCTTGATCTTGATGCTGAGCAACAGGACGAATCGAGAAACCAAGGCAAGATTCGATAAGACAAGGGGAAACAAAGAGAAAAGCAGGGAGGGGCCAACCACTCAATCCCAGAGCCACCGAACGATGAACAAAAGAAGAGCCGCACCAACCAACCAACGAACCTGCCACCTGCTGTACTGATAGTCAAAATGTCCAACGAAGAGGGACTTGGTGGTGAAGGCATAAGGTTCGACCTGCACTCCTGCATTGGTCACCTGAAAAGAGGAATACGTTTACTTTCATACTGTATGAAAAAGAATTCTGTATGAAAGTAAACGTATGCATTGGTCACCTGAAAAGAGGCATACGTTTACTTTCATACTGTATGAAAAAGAATTCTGTATGAAAGTAAACGTATGCATTGGTCACCTGAAAAGAGGCATACGTTTACTTTCATTCTGTATGAAAAAGAATTCTGTATGAAAGTAAACGTATGCATTGGTCACCTGAAAAGAGGCAGCCAGGCAGGGAGGGTGGGAGGGACGCGGCAGTGACCTCAGGCTTTGGTGAAAACAACGATGAGAGAGAGGTTAGGGGAGAAGAAAAAAGCAATCAAGGTCAGATCACGCCAAGACAGCGGACAGGCAGCAGACAGACAGAACATCTCACTGCCCCCCCCCAACACACCACGGTTCTCTTGACCTTCCCTTTCTCTGTCTCTTCTTGATTTCTTTCTTCTGTTCGTTCTTTTGTTTCGTCGGTTGCGAGACTCGAAGAAGAAACGGAAGTTCCCATCTCCTCTCTACGCACTCGATGAATGATGAGAGAGAAAGATGGCCCCATGATTCCCTCCCTCCCTCTATTCCCAGCATTCCATCCATCCATCCGACCGACCTGATTCATGAAGCTCGACTTGCCAACATTCGGGTACCCCGACAGGATCAGGGTCCGAGTGGAACTGTACGCAGGCAGGCACACAGGCAGGCACGCAGGCAGGCAGAAAGAAAGAAAGAAGGAGAAGCTAAGGGAAGAGAAGAGAACAGACAGGGAAGGGGCAGAGGAGAGAAGAGAAGAGACGGCCAGGAAGCGTTGAACTTGGGAAAGAAGAACCAACACAAAGAAACATCACTTCAGCAAGTTCGTTCCCCTTTTCGCGCCCCTGCATTTCCATCCGTCGATCACTGAGAGGGATACCGATACAAACTCGACATGCGGGCAGTCAGTCTGTGTCCTTCGTTAGTGAACATTTCTCATCGATGTGGTCTCTCTGAGAGAGAGAGGGGGAGGGTCTGGGAAAGGTCTCTTGCTGCCTTTGCGTACGAACATAGAGCTTGAATCACGCATATTATTTTATTTTTTCACTTTCAGATTCATGCACGTGCTCACTCAACTGACTGACGGGTTAATCGAAGGCAGCCTGGAGAGATGCTGCCTGACTTCCTCAAGGTACGTCAGAGACGCCTGGAGCTTCTTCACCGCAGTGCACATACGTCCCAGACCTGCATGCATCATGCAGTGAAAGAAAAAAATGGAATGAAAAAAGCAACAGGATGAGAAGAAAAACAAGAAGAACAGTCCAGAGACGTGAAGAGATTGTGAACAAACGAGTGAAGAAAGAGTATGCCTTCACGCAGAGAGAGGAGGGAGCACAAATTCCCTCTCACACATTGTGCCAAAGTGTTCCCCCCCTACCCGCCCAGGTAGGTACCTACCTGCTCTCTTGAGCATCTTGCACTTGTATGCCGAGTCTGCGTACTTCAACAGACGGACGTAGTCCTTCGCGATGTTGTCGATGATGTTGCGTACAGCCGCAACCTGCCAGACAGACAGCCAGTCAACGCGAAGAAGTGAATATACTGAGGCAAAAGAAAAGAGTTGTAGCGGTTTGTCGTCTGCCGCATGTTTTGACGATCTGAAGACCCAGCACCCAAAATGCGAAAGCCGATCCATGCCGGTGGGTGGGCCTCTAAAGTCTCTCTCAAGTCTAAACACAAACTGTGCATTGCAGGAAAAGAAGAGACAAGAAAACCTCTGCCCGCATCACTCTCCTCACCGCCATACGCACCCCAGAGCAGCTTCAACGATACTGTTGATTTCTTTCCTATGCGATCGCATAGAGGAGGCAGTCCGAAACCTCCAGCAGCCAGCCCTGCCCTTCAGTCCGTAAGTCAGTCAGAAGGGACAAGAGAATAGAATAGAAGAGAACAGACCTGGCCGAGAGCCAGCTTGTAGTGATCCCGGTCATACAGGACATTGCAGAGGTCCGCGTAGAAGGGATGGATGTCCTGCAAACAATTTCCGCAATCAATCGGAGTGTGCTTCGTCTTTACTTTTGAAACGTTCGACGCGTTTTCGGTTCATTCACAAGGCAAGAGTAATTTTGGTGAATGCCTGCCTTCACTGCATAAATAGATGGATCAGTTGAGATCGCACGTTTGTTGGGGCTGGGATCGCCTGATGAAATTCAAAGGCCAAAGACGTAAATGCACTAGATGAAAACTTCTCGCGAGAAGAAGAGGGCCAAAGGAAGAACTACAGGTGCCTGAATGACCACGAGCTTCTTTCCAGCACACTAAAAGCCTTTTTTACCGCAATTGGCCTGCAGACCCTTTCTCTCCCGAGGTATGCTTCCGTGACCGCCTAACGCCTCTATCTCTGCTCGCCTGACCGACGGCTTGTCTGTCTGCCTGCTGCCTGTCCGCTTGCCCACTTGCTTGCTCAGCTGTGCCTGCCTTTCTTGCCTGCCTTTCTGCTGGCTTCCTTGCTTGCCTGCCTGCCAGCCTGACTGCCGGACTGACGTCGAGTCTGGGAAATTCCTTCAGGATGTCTGACAGCTTTTCGTGATAGGACTGCTGGCAGAACTTGACCTTCTGCATATAAAAGGTTCGAATACGGGAGATCTGGTAGTTCGGGTGCACCACGGTGGGAGTCTTCCTCTGCGTCTTCGAGAGGATGATGTCAATCAACTCCTTCGCATTGGGAACCACGGTAATCTCCTGTATGCAGGCGAGACAGGGGGGAGAGGACACGACAGGAAAGAAGAGTTGAACAGGGTACCCATGCCTCTGATCAGTTGCATTTGGAGCAGAGCAAGAGAGTAACCGGGGAGAGTTCAGAGACAACTAACCTTGAAGTTATAGAGCTGCGTCGTCATCTTGCAGGGGTGACCAGAACACTGTAAGACGAAGACAGTTGTTGGAAAAAGGAGAGATCAAGTCCTTTCCTGCTTGTCTGCCCGCCTGATCTCGAGAGCCGCAACTCGATCGACCAGTCAATCAAAGCGGATCACGAACAAACTGCTTTCAGCTAAAAACGATCACACTTTTGCATTCTTTCAGTCATCTCTTGCACACATTCAGCAGTTCAGGCTCCATTTGATCGACTGTATAGGCATAGCTGCGTGGCTGTCAGTCTGATACTGCCATGGAATCGGATCTTTCGGACTGTTCGGTTTTCTGCCACGAGCCGATTATTCAGGGGTGCCCCGGAAAGTCTTGGGTGGTCCGCGAAAGCGAATTCAAGCCTGCAGGTGGATTTACTTTCGATGGGCAGTGACTAGAGAAACGGCTCGGTCCGTTCCTACTTCCTCGTAAAGGTCCCTCTTCCTCTGCCGGCGATCGAAGTGACGGCTTAAACTGCTATTGTACGTTTGCCACAATGGCCGCTGTCCCCGTTTCTCAGCTCTCTGACGCCGAGAAGGGCGAGCTCCTCTGCACCTACGCTGCCCTCATCCTTCATGATGACGAGATTGAGATCTCCGCAGATAACATGAACAAGCTCATCAGCGCCACCGGAGCTAAGGTGGAGGCTTACCTTCCTGGCCTCTTCGCTAAGCTCTTCAAGGTAAGTCAACCGATCTCTCTGAAAGCAGCCTTATCCACGCGGTTTTTCTGTTTCAGCGGACGCTTCTCTTTCTTTTGTTTAGTTTGCATCCTTTGTTTTCCTTACGGTCCGGATCAAACTCCAGAAATCTGCAACCCGCTGTCATTCTTTCCATTTCGGATCATTCTCTTCTCTGTGTGTTTCGTTTCTGCAGGACGTGAAGGTCGGAGATCTCATCTCCAACGTCGGAAGCGGTGGCGGTGGCGGTCAGTCTTTCTCCTTCACCATCTCTCCCCCTCACCCTGCTTCCCCTGGCTTTCCTCTCCCACTTTAGTTCGCTTTCTCCTCTGTGTGCCCCCCCTCATTTCTCATTTTCTGTCGCTTGTTGCCTCCCTTTTCCCAATCAGCATTTCTCGTCCGTTCTCACATCGTTCAATTTTAGGTCCGGACATTCTCTTTCATCTGTGTGTGAGAGCGCTTGAGGGCATGTGTGCGTGTGTGTGGCTCTTCGTCGTGTTGCAGGTGGCGCCCCTGCCGCTGCTGGTGGTGACGGCGGTGCTGCTGGCGGCGCTGCTGAGGAGAAGAAGGAGGCTGCTGTCAGTCTTGAATGAAACAGACCAAGGAATGCACCAAGTGAAAAGAGTCTGACGCATATTGCGCGCATGTAAATGAATAGACATGTGCAGGAAAACAACGGAAACGGGTGTTGCCGGATGGATCGTCGATGAATGCGCGCGCGCGCGCACACACACACACACACACACACACACACACAGACAGAGAGAGAGAGAGAGAGAGAGAGAGAGAGAGAGTCACACTGACAGTCACACTCAACACATAGAGAGAGAAGGCTGGAGATAGTCTGGTGACTGAAGATTTACTTCCTTTTATTGCATGTCACGTTTTTGTTTTACTTTGTTTCTCTTTCCTGTCACAACAGTGGTTTCTCAAAGGGGGTTTTGGGGTCGGGGTGAAACTTCCAGGGGCAACTGAACATTCACCGCCTCCATCCGTCTTTCAATTCATTCTCGAAAGATAATGGTACAGAAAAACCGTAGAAGGGGCCTTTCCATTAGTCAAGCTTCCATGTTCCTTCCTTGTGCGATCTAGGAACATTTGCGCTGTGTTTGTCGGCAGATCCAATCGATCTACTTGGACCGCGTGTGTCTGCATTTTTCTTTCTGTACACGTCGTGCTTTCAATGGACCCAGCATTTCTTCTGTGGCTCAGAGTTTGCCAGGTTGTCCATCTCTGCGTATTCTTGCTTTCCTTGTTCTGTCCTCTTTACCGTGTATTTCTCTGCAATCTCTTGTCTTCCGGCAGTTTGCCCCTGCATCCAGCGCTTTCCCATGTCTTGCATCTCCCCCCCCACTCTTCCTTGGTCTTGCAGCCCGTCGAAGAGGAGGAGGAGGAGGCCATGGACTTCGATCTCTTCGATTAAGCGACCAATAAACAAACGGCTTACGCGGGAGAGATCAAAGAGAGACGGCGAGACGAGCCTCCGATGAAGATCGAGAGCAAATAAACAGTGCACTCAAGATTTCAAAAAGCATAAACAAACATGTAGAAAGCGAAACAGAGTGCCGACACACCAAATTATGAGCCTGTCCTGACATTTATGCACTGTATGCATAATTTATAGCTACAAAGCTAGCTACACAGCCGCCAGAACTGGGCGGCCTAGCGGGTGGTTCGGTTAAATGAATCGGTTTGTTGCTAGGTTTGTCGATTATTTGAAAACTTGGTAGACTAAATTATAGTGAAAAGCCTTAGACGCCGTTATATGTTTAAACATTACATTTTGCCGTACATATGCATGTTACTAGGCTTGGCATGTCTAGTGTTATGTATTCTGCTTTCCAAACTTATATTAAAGTAGAGAAAAAAACTGTGGGCAGGATGGGGGCGGTACGGGTGCCAGCATCATTGCTACGGCATAATAGGTCTAGTAATGGGTCGAACTCAGTGTACGTGGCCTCTCTGAGCGAGCTTTTACGCTCTTAGGCCTGCAATACATGTATGCTCAGACTGCTTTCTGCCATTAGGACACGATGGCTGCCGGGTTTAGTCAACCTCATTATTATTATTATTATTATTATTATTATTAATCGGTCTATAGGCCATCATGCAGTGCATGAGTCTAGGACAATGCTTTATTGCCCCTTTGCCAGACCTGCATCATACAATGGGAGGGGGCTTCACTCTCACAACTCTAAACACCCTGCATCTAGAAGATGCCTTCTAAATCGTTGATGTCGTTTCCCTTCTGTGGGAGGAGTGCGACAACTGCAACAGAGACTCTCAGGCAGTAGAGGCAGACAGGAAGACCGGTAGAGAGGGGGGACGGGAGATGTACGTGGGAGATGGAAAAAGAACATTCAAAGGTGAGACGGGAAGAGAGGTAAGTAACCATCACATGCATCGAATCGCAGGCCTTACGATGGAGGGCGCAGACAGATGTTTCGTAAGAGTCGCAGGGCCGGTATGGGTGAGTGTCCGAGTGCCAGGGTGACCTTCATTCGTGCCAACAATTCGCTTTGCGTGGCGTGTTTTAGAGGGGTGGAGTCTTTCGATAGCAACCACTTTCTCTCTCTTTCTTAGGCTCTGTCCAATTTAGCTTCAATTTCGGTTACAATTGCATTCAGAGCCTCTCGATTTGCTCTTATTTCTGTGCATTCAGTCAGTCGGTGCAGTAGATCGTCTGCTTTACCCCTGCATGCAGGGCAAACCGCGTCTTCCAGCCCTCTGTACGGTACATGGGGACGACCACCAAGCAACTTATACAGCAAGGCTGAAAAAGGGCCTGAGGACCAGATCGCAGCGTGAGGGAGGGAAACGAAACGGGGGGACGAAGGGGATGAAGGAAAAGTAGAGGAAAGGAAGAGGAGAGACAAACGTTCGGCAGTAGGATAAGACGTTTGGAACACATTCGGTCTGACGCCTCTGCCAAACTGTAAAACTGCCCCCCGTGAAGCGGCCCTTTCTAGACAACCATCAATCCATTCATCAACTTCCCGGTTGATCACTGCTCTTAAGAGAAGGAGACAGCCAACCTTGGTGGCTTTCTTTCTTCTTCTGATGGTTGGATTGACAGTCACAAATTCTTCCAATCCGGTCGACCCAATCAATTTTTGTGCGTGCATCATAGAGGAAGGACAATCACCATTCATTAAAGCCGACCAGGCACCCGCGGGCATCTTGAGGTCAATATGTTTTAAGTTAGTCAAATACCCAGCAAGTCTCATCGACACATGCACACATGCAGGAAGTAGACCAACAGTACATAGAGTAGGTATACGGAAAGAGGAGAGAGACAGATTCAAAGCCCAACGGATAAAGTGCAATTGAAGGACATCTAATGCATCCATGTCTGACTTGCGGATAGGCAGATAATATAATATGCGTCTAGCGTTCGGCAAGTCACTAAAGACTTTATAGGTATTGATTGTATATTAATTAGATTAGTTTTTTCCCCCCTGTCTATATACTCCGGCTAACCTCCTCAAATCTAAATATCAATCATTATAATGATCGATCGATCTAATTATAAATCTAAAACCAGATCTAAAACGTGCAAAATAGCGTGCAAAATTAACTCTATAATTAACTTTTATAAATTGGATGAAACTTTGATCTAACACTAACAATCTGAAACTTAAAATCAAGTTGATAATTTCTGAATCTTTCGCTAGATCTTTCATGAATCATTTTGTAGATCACTTCTGAAACATTCTTGAACTTGAATCTACTTAATTGAATCATTTAGAATCATTCATATAAATCATTTCTGAATTATTTGTGAATATATCTGAATCTAGATTTGAATCTTTCGTGTCACATGTTCTATCATATGTTTGAATCATTCTTGATCCATTCTATGTCTCAGTTGAAACCTAATTGCTTCTTAGCTAGATTGCTTCGTTCCGTTCATTCATTCATTTCTGTCTCCGTCTGTTCATTCTTATAAGATCTTCTCCTTCCAATCGCTAGCCAGTGCTACTTCTCTACCCCTGTTCACCTGTATGCATTCACCCTAGTTGGTGGAATATAATTTTCCGTCTCTGCCCTTCCCCGTTCTGCCCTGTCGGTTACGGATGGCTCGATCTTTTCTTTTTTATGCATACTGACATACAACCCGATGAGCGGGCAAGGTGGGCTGCCTGTTGGTTGCTCTGATAGAAAGCTGTGCACCTATGAAGCCTGCTGCCGGTGTGTAGATGATTTTATTCATCGGCTCTCTGTCTGCCCCCGATGGACTGCTGAACAAGGCTTTTTACAGTGGTTGGCATTAATTCAATCAGACCGCTTCACTCGTTGTGACTCACCCTTTACATCCGCCTCTTTTTCTGATCTGGGGGTTCGCAAGTTCATCACATCGCTCTTGCGCTCTACCCTCTCTCCTCTTTATGATTTCTCGTCATATTGTAGTAAATGATTGATTACATTAAGTTCGAATAACTGTCGTCCACTTAGCTTGCAGCTGGCATAATTGAACAGACCCATGCATGTATGCACCGCCCGGGAGTTCTAACTCCACCTAGGGTTTGGCATCAATCAATCAATCAATCAATCAAAAAAATAACAGTGTCCGAGTCTAGCGTTCGGCTGTTTCGATGCGCAGCTTGACACACTGCTAGGGCAGTACGTCCTCTCTCCCGAAGGAAGATGACACAGGCAAGAACGGTTTTGAAATTCTCGTGACAGCATTTCTGGTGCAGGCTGTCCCGATTGCACTCCGGCCCTACACCCACCGCGAAATTCCCTCAGTGTGTGCGTGTGTGCGTTTCCAGAAACTGCAGGTTGAGCCCGATCGAAGGACTCCGGTATCCTCTGTGTGGTGCAGGCCGTCGCTCTCTGTCAGTGCGCAAGTGGAGGGAGCGGGTGGGCTCTTGAGAGGCTTCGCGGGGGATTCGGACATTGTGGCACGCATCTCCGGCATTCCCTCTGTGGCTCCGCCCAACCAATTGCTGCTACTACTACGTAGCTCAGCTGCTCCTCCATTTTCAATCCCCACATAATCGAATCTACATTGTACCTTAAATGAAGGCCTCAAATCAAATCAAATGAAACCTCATCATCAAACCTGCATTGTCACTATCCGCCGGCCGGGTCATAAAGGTCACCAGGTACGTCACTGGTAGTTGCTGCCGTTGGGGGGTGGCCGCAGACCCCACAAAGTCCACGGCTGTCCCGCTGCACTGAACCGGGCGGCCCCCTGAAAAGGTGCGAGAAAAGGTGGAACCAGAAACGAGTTGCCGTATCTGAAAGGCTCCATCTGTTCACGCGTCGGGGCGGATTCGGGCAAAGCAGGCCCAAACGCGTCTGCCCCATGCAGGGCAGCTCCCTCTCCCTCTACCTTTGCCAATTTCAGATGGGGGGCGTCCTCGTTCTCTCCGTCTCCTTGGTCTTTCCGCCACTCACTCCTGTCCTCCTCCCCCTCACCACCCTCACCCGGTGCTTCAATGACATGGTCATGCAACTCCCCCCCGCCGGGGACTTCTCCCTCCGCGTCTTCCCCTGTGTTCTCCACCCATGCAGACTGAGAGAGGAAGAGGCCCCCTTGGTCAGGCTCTTTAGACCCCCCGTCCCCCTTCCCTTCCTCGCTGCATCCTCCGCAGAAAGCCTTCTGACGTTTTGCATTTCGAATTCGCTCAGAGGCGGTAGAGCCCTTTGCAAGACGCTTTCTGTGTCTTTCAAGAGCACCTGCAGGTAGGAGCTAGGCAGGCACGCGACAAACACAGCCTCACCTCATTGACAAGTGCAAACTTTGAGGCAACTCGATCGGCTGCTTTTTCCGCAATGAGTATACATAAGAGTATGCCAGAACCGAGCAACAGTAATTCCAGAATGTGCAATGCTAAAGGACACGCATCAGATTGCAGACTCTCTCTCTCTCTCTCTCTCTCTCTCTCTTTCTCTCTCACCCACACACATACACTTCCACACACACACACACTCACACCTCCACACAAACACACACCTCGGTCCACACACACCTCTACACACACACACACAGAGAGAAAGAGAGAGAGAGAGAGACAGACACACACACACACACACACACACACACACNACAGACAGACAGACAGACAGACAGACAGACACACACACACACAGACAGAGAGAGAAAGAGAGAGAGAGAAAGGAGAGAGAGGCAGGAAGATGAAGTGAAAATGCAAAAACCGGTAGCCGGATCGGTTGACTGACCGGCAAGCGCGTTCTGAATGAGGAGGGCTGCAGCTGAGGGATCAGTCGGTTGTGACGACTCTGCAATTATACCCACCTCAGAGCGGGTCGGGTACGCGGACGCATGAGAGCGCGGCTTAAACTTTCCCCACACCTTCCACCCCCACAGGGCACGGAAATCGTCCCCCACCCCGCTCATCTCCTCTGACTGTTCGACTACCCCGGGAGGGAGCTCAGTCCAACGTAGCGTCTTCATAAGCAGAAAGTCCAGGAGCTCGTTTACCCATCCCCCCACACGCCTCTCCCACTGCCCCCCATCTGTGACGCCCATCCCGTGCGGCTGCTGAGAAGGACACACAACCGTCAATCTGAAGAGTACAGACGTCGTCGTCTCCTCGCTCTCCTTCCTTTTCTTTGGCGCTGCACTTGAGGAAGGAGAGGCCTCTTGCTGCTCCCAACCTCCTTCTCCATTTCCACCAACGAGAGGGGGATTCGGAATGCACCGGCCTTCGGAGACAGAGACCTCAAACCCGCCCCCCGATTCCTCGCTGAACGGATCCCGCCACCGGTTCCCAGAACGAAAAGAGAAGTGGCGCAGGAGTCGGCACAGACGAACCCGGCACATCTCCGCAAACTGAGGGGGGCTCAGCATGGCCTCCCACTGGTCTGCATGCATGAACGAATCAACAAGCACGAATGGACGAATGAAGTGGCAAAAGGGCTTCTATCTGTCGGGCACATTATTTTCAAAAGAGACAGAACCGGTGACTTGAATTGCCGCGCATTCAGAACAGGAATATTTCAGAACTGCAACTCAAACTTCCTCTGAAGTGCACGGGATGCCACTCTCTCACGGTCGCACAGTTCCATTGTCATGCAAGATTGTGCTGAAAGGGCTTGCAGAAAGAAAGTGAGAGGGCGAAATGCTCCAGCCAGATCCGTGCAGGACTGTCGGCCACTGATCCATCCATGCCATCAGTGCGTGCAGAAATCATCATCAGAGCGGAGACGGACAGGCAATGCGAAGGAAGACAGAAAGCCAGGTTGAGACAGCAAAAAGGGAATCAGAAAGACAGGAAAGAGAAAGGCGATGGTCGGTCAAGACAGGAAGAGTGAGAGGCAAGGAAGGAAGTAAAGATATTCGAATTAGGCAAGATCGCGCACCAACAATTTTTCAAGCAACGGCAGAGGCCGGTCCATTTGATTAAACGAACGAGAGGACAAACAAACACGTTGTAAGGAGCCTACGCACGCACGGACCATCAGAGAGGAGCATATGAAGAGTCACCCGGATCTTCTGGGAGGCCTGGCTGCAATTCTGTGGCAACTTCACCTCCACTTGCGAGAAGCTGAGAGGTCCACACGAAAGAACCCGTTCCGGGACCCAACTTGAAGGAGAGCTCGTGACTCTCTGCACTGCTTTCTCAACTTCGTCTCTCGCCTCTCCCCCCCCGCCTTCTGGAAATCCATCTACAAAGAATGTCACCACGTTTCGTCTCTGTGCCTCGCTCTCCTCCCGCCGAACGTGTAGCCCCTCAACTTGAACATAGAGGCCGAGAGTGCTGACTTCGGCCGCGAAGGCACTGTACACAGATATGGTCCATCTTCTTGTCACCAGCACGGGAAAGGCTGCAGGCAGGCAGACATGCAGGCAAAAAATCGATCGTCTGCCCGCATTCATGAAGCCTGGTTGCATGAGATTGTTGACAAAGTGACCAGACTGTGAGGGGGGAACAAGCTAGAACCAGCCAGGCCTGTATGTTTTTTCTGCTTACCTGGAAATCCCAGCAACTTGAAATCGACGTTGGCCTCCTCCCCCTCCGCTCTAGTCGCAAAGAGACTGGAGATCCCCGCGGACACCCACCGTTCCGTTCCCTCCTTTCGTTCCTCTCGCCAGGCCTGGAAGGTGATTGCCAACTCTCCTGCATGCATGCAGCATCACAAAGAGAGAGAGTCAGAGGGAGGGAGGGAACATGCATTCATCAGACCCACGTACATTCCTGCTTACAGACTAGCGGGAGACTTCATCTCTGATTTGATCGCACAACTTCCGTTTTGCTTTGCCAATCGCATAACGTCGAGCAACCGACCGACTGACCGACAGACCTTCAGGCCGCGCCTTGGCGGGGATCACGCCGAGGATGGTCTGCGAGGAAGGGAAGGGGGATGAGAAAGAGGAGGGGCAGTGAAGAGGAGGGGAGAGAGAGGGGCGCCCAGACTAGCTGTTGGTTGGTTTGAAGAGAAGGCGGAGGGAGGGAGGGGGGGAGGGAGGGAGGGAGGGAGGGAGGGAGGAAAAAAGGGATTGACAGAAGGAAGAAGCGAAAAAAAACGAGCAAGCAAGACAGGGGGCAGGAACCAAAATTCGTTCTCTTTCTTCTTTCCTCCGCTCCTCCTATCCGCTGTGAGTCACGAAGAGCACCTTTTCTGTTCACAGGGCTGTGAGTCAGGCAGGCAGAGCAACCTGCTGCATTCATTCCATTCCTTCTGCTTGGATGGACGCAGCGGTCTGATGTGATCTGACTGACGTCTTCGCTTTCGAAGAAACTGCTGAAAGCTTTCTTGCTCTCCCCCTGCCTTGCGGGTTTGGGCACAAGTTCCATCGTCCTGCCCTCCTTGCTGGCCTCCCACGATTCCTTCACGGGGGTCAAAGCAGTGACTGCATGCATGCAGACACACAGACAGACAGACAGACGGAAAGAATGACCATGCGTTTCTTTCTTTTCCCGTCTTCCGGACAGCCAGACAGGCAGGCAGATAGAAATCCCCGGGGGGTTCACATACTTACGTTTTTTCAGAGACCGTGAAGTCGAAGGAGCAGGAAAAAAGGAAGACTTCTCGATCGATCACGTGAGTACACATGCTTGCAGCACCAGGTGCCCACACAAACACGCCTACACCCACACCCATACACACTCACCCTCACATCAACACCCGCAAACAAACCCCGACAAGGAGACACGTTCGGAGACAGCAGGTATAGTTCGTTCACAAAGGCAGCAGCAAAGCGGTATGGAAGCCGTGAGACTGCCTGCTTGCGCTACCAGCAAGTGGAAGCAAAGAACCGGGTCCTCTTTTAAGAAGACGCAACAAAAAAAGCCCCCCCCCACATCGGCACACCCTTCCTTGGAGTTGCACCGCAGGAAAGAGGGAAAAAATGGGCGACAGACGGGCAGACTGACTGTTCTTTGGACCTGTGACGAAGAGGATATTTCCGTCTCTTCCGAACAGAGTGACCGTGTCGGGAAGCTCCCATCCAGTCAGCCAGGACCTGCATCCATTGCAATGACGTTGGAGGAAAACCGTGACACAACCGCACCAAGTTCAGAAGAGAAAAAGGCGGGAAGAGAATCCCTCTCCCCGAAGACAGACAGAGCGGGGAAACTCGAAGACCTCGGCTGTCACGCACAGAGCGGACAACTGACTGTGCAGCTGCGGTCTTCGGGCATGCCATCACCTCTGATGACTTCCCGTGTACCAGAGCGAAGACGTCTACCTGGTGCCAGGGGGAGCCCTCGGTCTCGAACCCCGCCTCCCAGGCCTCCAGAAGTTTGGACATCCGATCAACAAACTGCTGAGTGTCGAGGTCTGCCATCTTGTTTTCCTTCTTCAAGTGACTGCTTTCTCAAAAATGCAAATAGCTGGTTTTTTTTACTTCTTTTTGGAATGACGCAAAAGGACAAGAAGAACAGCTGGAGAAAGAGGATGGATCGACCCTCCACCTACTCCTCTGTCAGAAGTCCACCTGGATTCCTTCTCTTCTTGCACTCACGAGCAACACAGAAATTGGGCTGTCAGCCTGTGTCAGGTGTGTCACGCGGTAGGCCACTCACAGCGCACGATCGCGAGATGGTCGCAGCAGAACACACAAAGTGTGTTTCTGATCGACGACGGATCAGACTCAGAAAAGGAATACGCATCAGGCAATAGGATGCAATAGGATACTATTTTAATTCTGCGACTTTTCATTCAATGCAGGGGTATATGCCGGGGCCCGAGGCCCAGAAGGGTGCATGCACTGCACGTGGGGCACTCATACAAAAAGAATTAAGCATGCCGGGGGATCACCTTGAACCATTTCGCTTTCTGCGCTGCTGCACTCCAAAGTTTGAGTCGGTTTGAATCTTACGAGTACTTAGGAGACAATGTGACCAATCTTTTCTGATACCCTCAAATACCTTCAAATCAGAAATAAAAACTGAATTGTATTAGAAGTTGTCATACTCTTGCAACTCACTCTTGCATTTGACTCAGAAATACTCAGAAATTAACTGTCTCAAACAATTTGAATGATAAAGTGACAGAGATGGCTGGGCATAGACGTTATTCCGGAGGGAACTGGGGAGCACGTAGCATTATTGAAATGCTATTGTCACTTTGAACCAACTATGAGGAACAGTTATATCAAGATCACATTTGAAATGGATACGACAACGAGCGAACTATACGGTATGCATGCAGAATTAATTATGCTCACATACAGTCTAGCATGCAGTCAATAGAACATCATAATCTTAGTCATCTTTAATTTGTTTACCACCTTTAGCTTCAATGTACTTCAACGAAGTGGATTGCAGTACAAACTATGCATGAGAATACCTTTATCCATCTTTCTTTAAATTTACTTTATCTATATGATTGAACAGTAGCTACGGTGAGCTGTTGGCTTCTCTAGGTCGTCATCAGCCTATTTTTAGGCGTCTAGCGTTTGACAACAACACACGAAGCAGTTTAATTTTCACAACACACTCATAACAACTTTCAATATTTTTAATTATTTAACTCATGATGTACAGTTTCAAACCCTTCAAGTCTTCAATCTTAGCTAGATATAACATGTTTATACATGTGACGCTAATTCATGTATGGAAGGTTGTATGTCGTTGTGTGTCTGGACTTTGTCATTCATGCCAAGCCACTTTATAACGCCCTGCTAGCCCCGCCTTTGCCGGTACTTTACCAGAATTTTTTTTTAATTGCATGATATCCTTGCACCGAGCTCACCTTCTCAGCTGCCCTCCCTGGCTTCTACATTTCTTTTTTGACAGAGACACGTTTCGTATATAGACTATATTTTATAAATTCTGATTATACATAGATACGGAAGTTGAAGACCTCTCTCTGAAAGAAACGACCTCTTATACATATCCCCCAGTCTTACAGTAAAAATCTCCTTAGTACATACCTTCTAATCTTTTTTTACCGCTCTCTTCTCTGTTTTCTTTTGCTTCTCTCTCTTCATATATGCGTAGAATCGTCGTAGATAGTACTATAGGCTATAGCCTATAGTCTATATAGCTAGACAATTTATACTAAATATATTAAATAATTCTAGCCAGGATTCTGACCGATTCCGACTTAATTGCTAGGTTTACACTAACTTCCATACCATCATTTAAGCCCGGATTTAAACTTGAACGTAAGTTGAACCTGGATTTAAACTGATTTAAGTATAGCTATAGATTTAAACATATTAAATCTAAATTATTTTAGATTTCGTCGTCATTTCAATCTAAATTCCTAATTTTTCAATTATTTTTGATAGACATTAAGCTAGAAGCCGATTTTTCATGAATCACTAGAAATTAGAAATTGATATTAATGGTACATATATAATGAAAATAACTACTATATTGACTTATGACTCGGATGATGAAGATGAGGGTGAGGATGAAAATGAGGATGATCTTGACAATGCATATAGAAGCACGTACCAGTTTATATAACTGCAGAAAATCTTTTTGCAACTGCATGGAAGTTTTAACGTATTGCCTCTTCTTTTTTTTTTTAATTGCACCATGCAAAAGAGAACTCACTTCTTGATGTCAGACACCAATAGAGAAGTTTGCAACAGAAAACCTTCGTGACAAAAAAATTTGCACAATTTCATTTCCGCACCGATGGACTGCACGCAAGCAACGGACATAGACGGACATAGACAGACGCTTTTTGGGAGCAGCAAAGCCATTTGGCATTTTATGCCAAAAGACTCCAACATGCTCACGGACACTCACCTTTCTCCATCTCTGAATCGGAGTAAGAGCACCCAGAGTCTGAGTGATCTGACTCCTCATCAACAACCAGAGGGTGCATCTCAGAGTCTTCCTCCCTAGCTTCCTCCTCTCTTTTTTTTGCTTCCTTCTGTCTTTTTTTTGTTTGTCGGGACCTCCTCATATAATCCCTGTTCTGAAGGTTTGTGATTTTATCACGGCATGTCTTGCAATATTGTGCATTTGTCTTTCTCTTTTTTTTCCAACATCCTTTCACGGCACATGCATCCTCTGAAGCTAAACATTCTTCCCTTTCCATCTCACTGTCATACCCATTTTTCACGAAAACGACCAGCTCCCTCTTCACCAAAGGAATGAGTTTCACTGGATATACAACTTTTTTTAGGCGCGAAGAAGAAGAGGAAGAGGAGGAGGAGGAGGAGGAAGAAGCAAAAGCAGAAACAGAAGCAGAAGCAGAAGAACAGGAAGAAGAGGAAGAAGAAGAAGAAGAAGAAGGAGAAAAAGAAGAAAAAGAGGAAGGAGCAAGAGGAGAGCTACCGACCTCTCCCGCACGCTCCTCCCGTCTTGATGCTAGGTGCTCTAGATTCGGAATCTCTGCAAGCGGTTGACACAGACAGAGACAGGCAAAGAAAACAGGAATTAAAGCCAAAAGTTGGGCTGCGGGGATCGGGCACGGGTCAAGCATACATTGTCAAGATATGAATTCAAAAAGATGCAACCGACCACCTCAGACTGAACGCTCTCACAGCCAGCCTGCAGCCACACACTCACCCAATTCACCCAACCACTTCCACACACTCACCCAAGACTTGCACAAACGCCAACACGATCGACCATGCAGCTTTCGGACGGTTCGGAGGCAAAACTTGACGGCATATTGTTCTGACCTTTTTTAAAAGGGGAAGAGGCTGCAGGAGCAGGAGAAGGCTGGACACTCTCAGACTGAGATGCTGGCTCTCCAAGCTGTCTCCCTCCAGTCTCATCCTCTGCCGTTGCCCCTCCTGACAGTGTTTTCGGCTTCTTGCGAGAGGACTCTCCCGTCTCCGTCTCTTGAGGCCTTCTGTTCCTGCTGCCATTAAAACCTGAGCCCCCCTCATCAACGCCACGCCCCCCCCCTACTTTCCCCCAAGTAAAGGGCTCTGGATGGCTTCCATTGGGGGGTGGGCCTGACCCTCCTGAATTGCTTTGCATTCTGTGCGGGGGCAGATGGCTGCCTCGGAGTCCGTTGCTTCTCACAGGCATCCAGGGCCCGCTGCCCGAACTTGAGGCTCCCGGACGGTCACCACCCGCACTCTCTCTGTCTCTATCTCTGTCTCTGTCTGGCAGGTGCATCATCCCTCCCGCACCCCCAGACTGAGACTGCTGCTGCTGCTGATCCTGCTGCACTCCTCTCGCTCTGCCCCTCGAAGTCCGACCATTCCGACCGCCTCCAGACGAAGTCGGACGGCCACGAAGACCGGAACCCCCCGAGGAACCTTCCCTGGAATTGGAACGCCCCCCACGCCCCCCCCCTCGAGGAGGAGCCGAGTGCTGCTGGGGGGAGGTTGAACGTGAGGGGCTGGGGCTGGTTCGGGGGATGAATACAGGCGCGTCGGCCTTCAGCTGCGTCGCGTTTGCACCGTAGTCGCTTCCGGGGCCGGGGGGTGGGTTGGGAGGTGGGAGAGATGTAGGCGAAAAGCTCGGGGGGGCATTTCTTGGAGGGGGCGTTGGGGTACCTCCAAAGCTGAGGATCGCGGATGTATTGTTGCTCCACCTTGAGGGTTCCCCCTGTGAGGCGAACAGCGCTGCGACTGCAGGTGCCATGCCCCCCGTTCTCTGTGGCTGCTGCTGATGATGTTGTTGTTGGAGTGAGGAAGAATCCTTCTGGAGGGGCATCAGGGCCCCAACGGGAGCCTGGGGTTTCGCGTTCGAGGGTCCACCGGAAAATCCCAAGGAGTGCGCCTGAGCGGCCTGCTCGACGGGAGAAAACCACTCAGGCATCTCCTCCTCCTCTTCTCCCGAAGGATGTTGAGAGGGAAGTTGGGGAGGGGAAGCTCCTGACGGATGCCGACCGATGAGAGGGGCCTCTGGAGGAGAACTCATCGACCCCCTCCCCCCCACACTCCCACTAGCGTGTGGGAGGCCCATCATGCTTCCACTCCCCCCGGAAGAAAGCCGAAGCCGTCGAGGACCCGGCGCCGCTTCGGGTCTACCCGAGATGCTCCCCGTGCTTCCTGGAGGCGCCAGAACGTCAGGACGATTGGCGGATCCAGGGCGGATCGGGCCTGGGGAGTGAGTGGGGTAGGGGGGGACTTGTGGCTGTTGATTGCTCGGGTGTTCAGACGTTGGCGGAGGTGGGTGGGAACGAAGGGAGGCCCAGGCCGGCCCACTGCTCGCTGTTCCGGTCTCCCTTCCTGAGACCATCCCGGCCAGTGGAAGGGACGTGGGCGGAGTTTCGAACCTCATATCTTCTGAAACGATTTGCCCGACAGATCGGGGCCGGCTCTTATATAATAGCTAGCCATGCAATTCATTCATATTCGGGCTTGCAAGTTCGTGCATGCAGAACAGCTTTAAAATTATTGCATGCATGCATGCATGCATGATATATAGCAAAGAAAAAATGATTAGGTAATCCGACTCATGAAGAGTCATTGTATGAGAGCGCATTGAGTTCAAAATGACGG
>JAHBMJ010000416.1:2500-49584 GCA_018398765.1 Chromera velia | reverse complement strand
TCGGGATCCCCCATTAAACAATCTTGCCTGAGCTTTCCATTAATAATTTTTTAGTATCTCTCCGCTTCTATATCATTGAGGATCGTTGAGCTGTGTTGTGTGAAGTGCAGCTTCAAGTGCTGCATGCAATGACATATGCGTTGCTTTATCATCTATATATATAATTGAAGATACTGTTTGATACGCCATCTGAGATAGCATGCATGCATCGTAAAACAACCGCAAAATCGCATGTATGTACATGATACATACGCTATTTGACGTACGTCAGCTATACCCCACATCCCAGGTTCAAGCCTCGCTGGCAGCTTTTTTTGCCTAACCTAATACCTAACACCCTCGGTCCAAGCTCCGCGCGTCTCGGGCCAGCCTCTCCGCCTCGGGTCTGACAGTCGTCCCTCGGGCCTCCCCGACTAGTATAGACATATATCGAGATCGGATTCCTGGCCGCGGCCTTTGGCTTCTGGGGCTCGCGGATGCACGCATGCAGTTTTGTCAGTCGCGCTGGGCGCGCGCGCACGCGCGAATTCAAATCGAGTGCGCGATTTTTTTCTGCTTATAATTTTCTTTGCATGCATGCACGCGCGTACGCAATTTGGGATCGAGTATATACATGCATGCATGCGCTTCATGCATTAATTTGGTGTTGCACTTGAAATTTGCCTCACTCTGATGTATATATCTAGTTTAGTCTATGAAGATGAACGCCTCCACTTCCAGATCAGCACACCTGATGGCACAAAAGAGCTCAGCTACTTTGTCTGCCCCGTTTCCTTCTCGAATCGACAAAGGCTGTGTGACTCACTGGCCTCTCAGAGACACTGTGCAACGTGTTGCTTGATTGTCCTCTCTTTGCAACACTTTCATTTTTTCCCTTTCCACCGTTCTGCAAAAGAGCCAGTTCTTCCAAGATGGAGCCTCCAGAGGTTCTTGCTCAGGAAGAGATGTGGAAGCGGTTCGGGAGAGACACAGAGGCAGGACGCCTGCTCTATTCGCTCTACAAGACCAAACACGCACCCAAAATCAACTACCCTCTGATCAAGACAATACACAAAGACATGAACGCCCAACAACAGCAGAGCGAAAAGCCGAAGAAGCCATGCCCTCAAAGAGCGGTCGTAGACGTACCAAAGGTCAGCCAGCAGCTTTCTATCAGCCATCTCAGCCTCGCGCTCTCCTGTTCATTTCGATGTTCACTTTGCATGTACAATACTACATCGATACACATTATTTGGAGTATGCATGGTTGCAGGTTGGCCGTCCCAAGAAGGCAGCAGTGCCCCAGACTGCCTCCAAGAAGAAGGCCCTCGAGACTATCCTGAAGGAAACGAAGGGATATCACAACAAGGCAGACAGACCCCTCCCAGGCCGCAACCAGGACACCGAGAAGGACCGGCTGGCCTTCCAGTTCCAGTTTTCGAAATGCACTGCCATGCCCAAGGAAGCCCGTGTGCCCACCCTCTCTGCGTATGACCGTCCGATGCTGATAGACAACGGAAAGTTAGCTCGGAAGATTGTGGAGAATAGGTATGAGAGGGAGCAGAACAGGGAGGCGAGAATTGCAGAGGAGCACAGACGGATGAGGGAGGAGCTTCAAGAGGAGGTATGCCACAAAGAGGCACTGTTGGAGCATTTGCAGCAGTACCCCTCCACCCTTCAGGAAGCGATGCCGTACGCAAAGGGGCACGGGAGGGCGGGTCCGAAGCCTCTGCACGCCGTGCAGATGATGAATGGCCAGATGAAATTGGAGTTGGAGGCCTGCAGAGACATGAAGGAAGCCCAAGAGGACCTCACTCGACTCGAAAACCTTATATCGATGCAGTGAGGGAAAAGAGTCGATGGGTTTGTGTGTTGGCATGGGTACTGCAGTGCGCTTTTCCTCCTTTCTATCGCTCTCTGATGTCCTCTCGATCGGTTTGGCTGAAAGAGTTCATCTTGAGCTTATTTATTGGCAGAAAGTTGGCTTTCTAATTCGACAGTCGGTTGGACGGGTAGGCAGCAGTCCAATAGAGTTGATGTACATTGATAAAAGAGTGCACGGTGAGGGTGATTTTTTCGAAGTCCGCAGGAGGCAAGAATAAGACCACGACGTAAGTGTCTATCCTCATGGCGTATGCGGAACCTCTGAGAAAAAAAGGTCATTTTCACTTTTTTGTTTTATGTTTTGTTGTTGTTGTTGTCGTCGTCAGACACAAACATGTGTTGTTTGAGTGTTGTTTATCTGTTGCACGAGTGAACAACTGTTGTTGGAGTGTTGTTATACCTATACTTATACCAATTTTTCTTTGTTTTGATCACAACTCAGTAGTGTTGTACCGTTGTACAAGTAATGCTTCAGTATTGTAACTTGCAAGGTGTTGCACACTCTTGTTATATCTTGATCAAGTTTATCATGAAACAAAGGTCTGCAGACGGTTTTTTGACCTTTGTGTGTGTGTGTGTGTGCGTGTGTGTGTGTGTGCGTGTGTGTGTGTGTGTGTGTGTGTGTGTGAGAGAGAGAGAGAGAGTGTATGTGTGTGTGTGTGTGTGTGTGTGTGTGTGTACTATTATAGTATGGATGTATGGATGTGTGTGTGTGTACTATCATAGTATGGATGTATGGATGTATGTTCTCTCTCTCTCTCTCTCTCTCTATCTATCTATCTATCTATATATATATATATAGATATAGATATAGATATAGATATAGATATATATCATCATATATATGTTTTTAATTATTTTGAGGTTTCATACTAGATTTTCACTCATGAACAGACATGAGTGATTAATTAGTAGTGCTTTTAATTGAAATATATATTTAATGAAAAGCGCATTATATACTCTCTCTCTCTCTCTCTATATATATATATATATACATATATATATATATATATATATATATGTTTTATTTTTTTTATACCATGCAGTTTACTCAATTTAATTATTATTTTATCATTATTGATCATGACTCTAGTCATGACTTCTAATTTGATTCTTAGGATGTATAATTCAATACATATATTTCTAAAAAGAAAATTGAAGGTTTGCAAGTATCTAGGCAAGTCTAAAATTTATTTTTTCTTTCAAAAAAACGAATTATAAGCGGTTCAATTTCTTTCCTTTTCACTCCTAACACTCCACCAAGTTCTTTGTTGGCTCGCTCAAATAGAGCAGTTTTCTTTCAATGATTTGATGTTGACATGATGATCTTCCTTGTAATGTTCATAACACCGCTGCATCACTCCATTGACTCTCGATCCTTCGCTTTGAAGGAAAGTACCGATGCATTCCCGGCCGCTAGCACTCCGCTGTTTCCCCCCTGCCACTGCATGCCAGTGTCCTCCCTTCACAACGAGAGAGAACCCGGCCGACGCCCTCGTTGCAACATGATTTTCCCTCCTCTGTTCAAAAAGCTCTTACTTCCTCAATGAATGAGAAAGCACAGCCCCGGCCCCCTTGTCTGTGCATACGAACGCCTGAATTGCTTGCTACGTCCAAAAGCTAGAGATCCAGGCAATTAACTCTGGCAGCAGGTCCCTCAGCCTGACTGCCGTCAGGACCACAGGGAGCATACAGCAGTTGAGGGGGAAGCCGAACCGGAGGTAGTCAAAGAACGAGTAGCACCCGTACGGCAGGACCATCATGTTCGTCTGGTACCCGAAGGGCGTCGTGAAAGCGCAGTTGGCACTGAAGAGTAGGACCAGGAAGCAACTGATCTGGTTCACAGCGCACCTGCAAAGAAAGAAATGAAAGCATGAACGCGCTTCAATCAACGTGCGTGCGTCAATCAGTAGATGCACGGGTGGCAAGGAAGTACGTACTTGTCCTGAAACCCTGAACCCCGTGACGATGTATGCATGAGCCCCTGAACCGGGTAACGGTGTATGCATGCATAGGGGACAGAACTGCAGAATGAATAAAGGAGAGGTACTCGCATACTCACTTCGAGAAACCCATTCTGGACCACTGAGCTAGCGCCTCATCAATCGATCAACATCAAAGTGAATAAATGAATGAATGATCCACCAGCAGAGAGAGAAATTAGAAGTCCCCCCCCCAGTGCACGTGGCTGTCTACGATGTCAAGCACGATGGATGCGCAGATGATCACTTTCATACAGAATTCTTTTTCAGAAAGTAAACGCATAAACGTATGAAAGTAACCGCATGCACGTGCCTGTCTGCGATGTCAAGCACGATGGATGCGCAGATGATCACAGTCGCGTTGGAGGTGATGAAGGCCGACAGCGTCGTCACTGTCACGTAGATCCCCAGGTACACCCCCAGAGGTCCGAAGATGCTCTCAGGAAGGAGACGGGACACCAACATCAGCCAGTCAGCAACGGCCGTGGCGGCTCCAGACTCACGGAACGCGGCTGCAACTCCGAACGCCGCGCCCACAGTCACCAAAATTGGGCCTGCAAAGACAAACACAAGTTCATACATTCATTTTCATACAGGATTCTTTTTGCACGTATGAATGCATGCACAGTCACCAAAATTGGGCCTGCAACGACAAACAAAATTTCAATGTAGGTAGACAAACACGAGATACAGAAACACTGAGACGTAGGCAAAACAAAAACCGTCACCAAAGTGATAAAGACTCATACTTCTGTTTGCAAGCCACATGGGCGCTTCTATGCAAGTAGCTGTTTCTACGCAAGCTGCACTGAGTGTGCGTGTGCAAAGAAAGAATGGAAAAGCATACAGGCAGACGCAGTCTTCTGCTACTTGTAACAGATGGAAGGACACAGATGCCGACATTCTTCTTCTTGCAAAGAGCATACGCAGAGAGAGGGAGAAGACAGGTGCACCCACACACACACACACACAAACACAAACACAAACACACACACACACACACACACACACACGCACATACACACACACACACACACACACACAGAGAGAGAGAGAGAGAGAGAGAGAGGCCTCCAAAGGGTTCCCTCCCTTCCCGCAACTCCCCCGACCGACTCACCATTGAGGGAATGGTACACTTCCTCGTAGTTGCATGCTCGCATGAGGATGTACAGGAACACGATGAGCATGTACAGGCACGCCAGGTGACTCTGCAGTTTCGTGATCACCCATGCCGACACCAGGACGAGCACCAGCAGCGCCATCACCAGCCACGCCCTTACTCTGTCTGCGAACCTGCCCACCCTTGGTGGTTTCGAGTTAGGCACGGGAGCAACGAGAGAGAACTCGGGGGGAGGTTCTTTCAGGATTCGTCTGCATGGAAGGATCGAGGCAGGCAGAAAGAGGAAGGAAGGAAGGAAGGAAGGAAGGAGGACAAAAGGGGGCAGATGAACAAAGTAGTTCAAAATGAATTTCAAATGAATCTGTGAAGAAAGAAAGAACAGCGCCGAGATGATCTCTCTAGTGCACGATGAAGAGAAAAAGAGAACTAAAAAAAATACTTCTGCTGAGAACATATTAACATGACTCTTACCAAGGCATGTCACCAAAATGGTTTGTCGACAAGAAAGAGAGCGACAGGCTGGTCGACGTTCTCCCTCAGACACAAAGGGTTTCAAGAAAGTAGAAAAGAGCAGAAAAAAGACAGGCAGGCACGCAGACTCACGTCTCTGCCTCACAGAGCAGAATATCCCCCGGGAGCAGCTGAAAGTTCTCAAAGTCTCTCTGACACGGGGGGGGGCCCTCCGTCCTTCTCACTGCGAGCACGACCAGGCCGAACATCTCGTACATGTGCATTTGATGAATGGGGTGTCGCAGCAGAGGGCACTGATTAGGCACCGCCACTTGTGCCAGGCACCTGTGCCGTCTCTTCCCCCCCACCCTCTCTAACAGGGGGTACATTGACAAACGGAATCCGGAGATCCTCCTCAGTTGATTCAACGAAGTCGCCAAGACTGCCAACTTGACCACGTCCCCCGGTTCGAACATGATCGTGTCCATGGCCTCTCTGGCAACCTCGGGTGTGTAGGGCTCTGGGGGGAAGATGACTTCCCCGTCCTCAGAGGAGACACCGAGCAGACGGATGCCCCTCATGCGGTGAAGACCGGCCTGAAAGAAAGAAAGAAAAAAAGGAGACAGCAAAGCAGAAAAAAAAAGAGGCAAGCATGATCCATTTATTTGACGGGGAGAATCCGGCCGGAAAGAAAAGGAAGAGTCGACAGAATAATTTGAGACCACGATTTTGTCCACTGAGTGAGACGCTCACGCCCCTGACGCACATGCAACAGAAGTAAGAACGCAAAAGGTTGACAAACAAGAGAGAACCTGACAAAAGGGAGCCAAGACCAGAAAGAAATAGATAATAAATCAGAACCCCGACTGACTGACTGACTGACTGACTGACTGACGCACGCACATGGTCGATGGTCTGTCCAATTAGTTGGCACGAGTTGTCCACGTAGAAGAGCATATGGAACTCGAGGTGTGTCTTCTCAGTTCTCTTCAGAGAGAAGAGGTCAAGGTGGAGATCGTCCTCGTCGTCGTCGTACATCCCCAGCTTCACTGTGCCATCTACCGACATCCGGTACCTGCATGGAGGGATAGAGAGAGAAAAGGCAAAGTTCCTTGAATTGCTTGTGTACTCCACAAAAGGAATCTGTTGCCGAATCACAACGTGTGACGATTCCAAACGGTGGCTGGATAAAAAGACGCCAAAACAAGAGAAGACGTCCATCCAGAAAGAGCACAATACAACAAAAGGCCCCCCCGCATCCTGCAGCCCCTACATTCCGGTGAGCTCACCTACCTACCTCATGGACTTAGACTGCTGCTCGATGTCCTCCAGAGTCGGAACGTCGAATGTGTCCCTCACCTCTCCCTGGTCCTCCTCGGGGATGTGCGAGGCTCTCAGAAAGGTCTTAGCGAGGGAGGTGATGAAAAAACTCTGCGTACCAATCGAGAGAGAAGCAACCGTTTTCTATTCATTTTCATACAGAAAAAAAAAGGCGACGGAGGTGCTGAAAGACCTCTGCATGCCAATCGAGAGAGAAGCAACCGAAGGACGTATCAATGAACAAGCAAAAGAGAGTTGAGAAAACTGCATGGATGAATGCCCCAATTCGGTTCAGAAAGAGAAAAAAGTAACGAAAAGAAGAACCACTGACCCCAGCGAAAGCAACCAGAGAGCCAAACAGAAAAAGGTGGGTCCACCTGCAGACAGAAAGAATGACAGCCAGAAATACACATAAAGATTGTCAGAAAGAATAAGAACAGCCATGCCAAATTATGAGCAACCAAACACTACACATAGGCCGTGGCAAGACGTAGGGAAGAAGAGAAGAGAAGAGAAGAGAAGAGAATAACAGTTCCCAAGAGACCCAATAATAAGAGAACGGCTCACTCACTCACTCACTCACTCACTCACTTACTCACTCACTCACTCACTCACTCACTCACTCACCCACACACGTCTTGAATCATTCTACTGCGAAAAACTTCACTCACTCGGCTTGTGTCTCAGCTAGGAATGCACATCGTATTCCATCGTCAGCCCAACCAATCTCTTTGCATCAAAAAACACGCACAGACAGACAGAATGACAGCCCGCCGACATGCAGGCCGCCTGACGACTGACTCTTCAGATCCCGCGATTGCCGAGGGCATCACGGAGACACACGCCATGTTTGCAGAGCTGCCCATCACCGTCAGACACCCCCCCAGTTGACTGTAGAATGCAACAGGCATCATCACGCGAGAGGGGTGCACGCCCAGTTTGGAGCACCAGGACATCAGCACGGGGATCATCACTGACACCGTTACCGTGTTGGAGAACACAGCGCTCAGCACGATTACAGGCACAGCAATGCGGGCGTGTGCCTCGACCTCCGTCCGGGGAGACGCCAGGACGTATCTGAACAACCGATCCAAGAGGGCAGTCTCCTGAATCACTGCAGGCAAACAGCCAGGCAGATAGGCAGATAGGCAGGTAGGGCAGAGTTAAACAGAGAAGGGAAGAAAGAGAGACTCTGTGCCAAATGATCCAGCTAGAGCGAGAAAGGTAACAAATTGATTGGTAAGCGTTGATTTCTAATTTTTCACCTGTGGAAAAACTCAGAGTCAATATTTCGTGTTCATTGACGAAGAAAGCGGGTCGGAAACATGACAGCAGGGAGGCGGAGGATGTAAAAGAAACAAAGAGAAAAAGGAAAGGGCTTTGCTCGGAATGGCGCCAAGAAAGAAATGAGACGAGAGGGATGAAGGAAGGGCTTTGCTCGGAATGGCGTCAAGAAAGAAATGAGACGAGAGGGATGAAGGAAGGGTTTTGCTCGGAACGGCGCCAAGAAAGAAAGGAGACGAGAGGGATGAAGGAAGGACCCACCATAAGAGACTGCAAAGAGAGCTGCGAGTGCGACGACCCCCCTATTACCAAATCCACACACAGCGGTGGTCGGTTCGATGATTCCCACCAGGCTAAAGACTGCAGTCGCAAAACACACACACCAAATGAATGCATGAACAACAGAGACAGAATTTGAATATGAAATACAGACCGAAGGTACGCGTCGTGCGTTGGCGTTCAGAAGAAAGGCCGTATCCCTAGCGAAAGAGAAGCACAAACCTTAAGCGAAGGAGGATAGCTAGAGGAGATCTTTTCCTGTGAGGGTTGCGGACTGAGTAAATGTCTAAGTGTCGTGAGTAAATAAAAAAGACAAACAGGTCTTGCGCTCAAGTGCTTTCCACTACTGATGTGTAGCCCATGAATAATTCCGCCTCGTGTTGCTCTCCGAGCCTCTGCCACAGCTGCCGAGCAAACGCCCACCCAAATGCTCCCACCTCATTCTCTGAATCTGAAAGAACAAAACGCTCACTGACCGACGATGAGACCGAGCATGACAAACTCCGTAGGAACCCCCTCTGTTGTGAGTGCGAGTGCCACCAGCGTCAGGGCCCACACGGCATATCCCTTCCAGGAAGGCAGGATGACGTCGTAGGTCACTGCGAGAGCTTGGGAACCTGGCTGGTCCTTTCTGCATGCAGTCAAGTCAATTCAGTCAAGAGCTTGGGAGGGTAGATCATCGTACTCATTGCAGGGAGCTGCTCTTTCCGCCAGCGTTCTACAAGTTCTTGACAATTCAGAAGAAATATCGGGAGCGAAGAAAAGACGACTCTAGAATGACCAAATGCTCAGTCACATTTTTATTCGAGAGCATATGGCCGCAGCCCTTTAACTCCGCTGTTGATTATATGAAAGGGCATGTGAACAAATGAGCGGACGTAACGAAAGCTGATCCGATTAGACCGTACGAAGAAAGCATCGAGAAGAAATGCAGAGAAGATTAAAGATCCGTCCGTTAGCTCGATCGATAGAGGGAATGATCAAGGGGGAATTCGGTCGGTCGGTCTTGATGGCTTTCTCTGCTCTTTTCTTCTCTGGAAGTTCTTTCTTGGTCAATCCGACAATCAACCGATCATCCATCCTCAAATCAATCAACCGACCAACAACCAATCATTCGATCATCATCCATCCATCCAAACCATCACGCAGTCACACATATAAAGACTGACTGACTGACCTTTGCTCTGTTACGATAGATTTCATCATTTCCAGCGATAGGGTTTCAGTGTTCAACTTCACACCATGTCGCAAGTGCCATAAATCTTCGGGTTTCTTCTTTTTGTTCTTTTTTGCCTCTCCTCCTCCCCTTTCTCCTTCTTCCTCCTTTTCCTCTTCTTCATGCTCGTGGAGTTGGAGCGTGCTATCAGGAGAATCCATCCTGGCAGGGAGAGAGAGACTTCGCGGAACTTCCTTGTCCTTCATGTTGTCCAGCAAGTAACGGTCAGGGTCGTGATGGGCTGCTCTCATCTTCATCATCCCTGCATTGCATTCAGCACCGTTGAGAGGTGGACAAACAAAGGCATAAAGAATGTCAGGGGTGGTCTCTGCTCCTATCGTTTCTCAGAATGAAGTTGTGGGAAGGAAGCACATGCTGAATCCGTGATGCTCCCTCCCACAAGAGAGAACGTACCCTGCATACACCGACCCAGATGGAAGGAAGAGGACTGCGGAAGGACACGCACGACCCCTCTTTCTACTGTCCTCTCTTCCTCTCTCAAGCCGCTCGCTGTCTTTTTATCTCTGGCTCATTCTGCACTCTACCGTTCATTTGTTGTCCCAACATAAGTACCCGGCTGAAAGGAAATGTTTAGTGTTTCTTCTTCTCACGCCACTCCCGTGCCTCTTCCCTTCTCTTCTCTTCTCTCATTGTCATCTAACCCCCCCGGCTGCATCGTCTCCTTTCTCCGATGAGACGTTGCAACGCGATGATTGATGCTGGCGTGCGTCAATCTTTAGATGATGCCCTCCCGGCCATCTTTCTGGCAATGCATCCCGCATGAAGCAACCAACTCAACCGAAAAAACAACAGATTTGCTGACGTACCTCCCCCCTCTGACGTCTCGTCTTCGTTCCTGTAGAGTTCCTCCACTCTTGTGTGCATCGTCAGGCCGTCAGTCATCCACATGATCACGTCCGCGTTCGTGCGCAGGCCAAGGTAATAGATGCCTGTTGTGAGGGAGTAGTGAGAAGGCAGGCATGTATTATGTATGAAAATAAATGCAGGCCCCGGTGGTAGATGCCTGAGGGAGTGGTGAGAAGGAAGGCAAAATTACAAAGAAAGAGAAAAAACACCAATTTTTCAGGGATCGCGTGAGGGAGCAGGTGTTTCGTTGAAGGCATCGGTGCGGATTGATGTAGATAGGTCGATGCATAAAGATTTGATCAGCAACACGAAGAGACAGAGACATGGAGACATTGTGTGCAGATATGAGACAGACATCCACGCATAGACACAGGCACCGATCTACTCGTGTGTATAAATGCTCAGCACGAGAAAGGCAAAGGTTACCAGATGAACAAGCGAGCTTAAACTGTTAAAGGATGCGCAGCCAAACAAGAGCTCCGAAGACAGACAGACAGACAGACAGACGGGAAGGAACTCATCTGAAAAGACAGCCAGATGGAAGCGACCTCCCCTCTTCCTTCCCTGCCGAGGTTTTTCTTCTCTCTCTTCCATCCCCCCACCTGGTTCTAGGTTCCTTTCCTTTCTGGCCCCATCGAATTCTAGTCTGATGTCCACTGTGTCGTAGTCGGCAGAGGAGAAGCACTCTCCATAGTCTTTCTCGCTCTGCATGTGCATGGCATTTATTTGTGCCAGGAGGCTTCACGCAAAGAGAAAGACACTTTCGGGAGATGCATACAGAGGAGCGAAAGGAAAAAGGAGCACTCCTCAGTGGATATGCCGGCCTGCTTTCATGGAGAAGGAGGGAGAATTGACAACGTAGAGCGGGCATAGACATCAAAAAGAGAGAAACACATACAAGGCGGCATACAGAGAAAAAGGGAAGCGAGGGAAGATGCACAGCCAAACGGAGACCGAGGTGCAGGCACAAACAAACAGGACACAAAAAAAAGAAAAATGAAAAACCGACCTCGGTGTCTGACGACGTCGGTGCCCCGTCCTTTGCCTCCATCTCCAAGAAAGACCCTCTCTGTGTGTGTCTCCTCCCCTGTATCTGCCCCCCAATGCCTCTGGTCTGCCCTGATTTTGCCTTGTCGAAACGGAGGGGAGCGTAGTGTTCTGTTAGTTGCTGCTCAAGCGTCGGTCCAGTCTCCTCTGTGGTGAATGAGTCGTCGGAGAAAATTTGGGTGCTACCAGCGGGGGGCGGACCTCCAAGGGAAGAGGCCCTTTTGTGATTGTCTTTCTCGACCATTTTCATTACTTCAGGCTTGCCATCATGCAGTCCTGAGGCAAAGGGGCGGTTTTTGGTCAAACGCGGCGACACCAAATAGGAAAGTCCTTCTTTGCCTTCACTCTCTTTCTGTTCCTCCTCTTCAATCAAACCCTCCGCTTCAATGTTTTCCCTCTTGTTTTTTCTTTTCATTTCTTCAAGTTCCTTCTTGAACTTTGCTCGCGCCTCTTCCCCCCCACGCACTCTAACTGGCGCCGTTCCTGTGCGTCGGTGGTTCTTTGCAGACGGTGGTTTGGTGGGCTGTAGATATTTCCGCCTCCTCCGACCCGAAGGTTCATCTGTATCGGCATCGAATGTTTCGTCTCCATCGTCGTTAAAAGGGAAAGGGGGCTTTGGACCTTCTTGGCCGCTTGCCTTCTGGGCCATTGCGTTTGCATTTGCTTTCCCCTCAGACTGAAGGGAGTTTCCCCCTCGGTGTTTGTCAAACGTCTTGTTGAAGATCTGATCGGGACCTACTGATTTGTATTTGTCGATTTTGCCCCAATCATACTCCACATACTCAGCCAGATTCCCATGGTAGCGTTTGGGTTTAGAGCCCAGGAACAGTCCCGCCTGCGTGGCGTCTCCCCCGGGGGCTTTCCGAGCCTTCATGTGGACGGGGCTGTTCATCTGGACTTGGTACGGTTTCGTGGAAGCAACCAGGTTGCCCTGCTGGTCAAACAGGAAGCCCTCGAGAATAACGAGACCGAGAGGGTCGGGAATATCGGCCAGTCGGATGATCAAACCGTTGTATCTGCAGGCATCCAGACAGGCAGGAGGAAGGCAGGAAAGGAGGAAGGAGTCGAGTCGAGTGGGAAGATGGAGAAAATAACATCGGAGAGGTGACAGAGAAGCGGTCAGGGCGTGAATGGAACAGAATGAGCGCACTTCACTTGGGTTTCTCCTCAAACAGATTTTTATGGATTTCTTTCTCCTCCCAATCGTCACAGAGTTCTCATTCTGAATAGCGAATTCTTCTCATTATTCGCGCAAGAAATGTCGAAACACCATGCAGATCTCGTATACCTGCATGTGTCTGTGAGACAGAGGGGCCGTTTGGGAGGCAACTGAGAAACTGGATTTCTTCTTGCCTTCCGGCCTGGCACCGCACCTGTATCTGTGTTTGTGGACGTGCCACGAGTTGACGAGCTCCCCGAACCCGAACGGCCCGACTGAGTCTCTGAAGGCGGGCAGAAAAAAACGAGAGGCGTAGAGGCGGTAGGCCTTCACAGTACAGGGGAGGAGGCCTCCCTTTTCCTCATAAAAACCTGCTCTCACCTGCATCCATCCATCAACCAATCAACCAATCAGTTAATCAACCAATCAACCAATCAATCAATCATTCAACCAATCAATCAATCATTCAACCAATCAATCAATCATTCAATCAATCAATCAATCAATCAACCAATCAATCAATCAATCAATCAATCAATCAATCAATCATCCAACCAACCAATCAATCAATCATTCAACCAATCAATCAATCATTCAATCAATCAATCAATCAATCAATCAATCAATCAATCAATCATCCAACCAACCAATCAATCAATCATTCAACCAATCAATCAATCATTCAATCAATCAATCAACCAACCAACCAACCAACCAACCAGTCAATCAATCAATCAATCAATCAATCAATCAATCAATCAATCAATCAATCAATCAGAATGATTGAATCATTCATGAATTTCCCTGGAAAAACCCTCCTCTCACCTATGACAGACAGTCAGGGGGCATGAACAAAGTCTTTCTGGTTGTTCATTGAGGCAGATAGATAAACGCAGGGATATCAAACAAAATGTTGAGGAGGAAAAACCATGAGCCAGGTGCACGTTCATCAGAAATGAAAAGGAATGAGGGTTCATTTGTCCAAATCAAATAAAGAAGGCACACAAAACAGGGAGAGAAAGGAGACGCAGGAGAGAGTCTGCTACTACTAGACAGAAATACGGACAGACACATAACACGTGTTATTTTTCCCCCTCATTTTTCTTTTCACCCGCACACATTGCCAGAGAGACAGGCATACAGGTCGACGGGCAGACAGGCAAGCGGATGCCCATGCACAGAAACAGACACAAGTGTTCTAATTTTCAATCAACTTGTGCATGAAGCGGATGCACACAAATGTATATATGATCTATATATATACACGCACAGGTGCATGCATGCATGCTTGCATGCACACGGACCTTTGACGCCCCAAACTCCCTGCTGGCGATGAATTCCAAGTGCGCCACGAAGATTCCAAAAAGGACAAAAACCGCAGCCGCCAACAGACCTGCGAAGACGTGCAGACTGAAGGCTCTCCTAAGACCCAACCGTTTCTCTGCAAAAAACGAAGTCCCCCCAGGGAGACTCGTGCTTGGACTTTTGGGTTCCATTCTTCTTTCTGTTTTGTTTTGTTGTTTTGTTTGTTTGTTCACCTGCACCCTTTTTCCTTACTGTGGTTTGATTCTCCCTTTAATTCTTTATTTGTCCATTCAATGACTGCTGTCGACCGTCTGATTGATCGTCCTCTGCCCTGTCACCTTGTTGCGAATGTCAAAAGTCGGCGGGTTCGGACTGAAAAGCGGGCCAGAAGTATATATAACACGAAGAATCTCCGAGAGAAAGAGAAGAGACACAGGTTGGCAAGTGGCGTCTCGAATTAAGGCACGCAGGCGGCGTCTCTCTGTGCCTTTGGATTGCGGACCGCGGCAAAGAACCTCTTCCGCTTGCTTGCAGTAGGATTTGTCGTGTCGACCAGGACTTTTTTGGTTTTCTGTCCTTGAGAAGAGCAAGAAGAGGGGCTCGTAATCAGGAAAGGGGCCTTCACCTTCCCAGGCGCATGCCTTCCTGCACAATTCCTTCCATTCGTGCTTTTCTGTCGTTTTTCTGTTTTGTAAATCGATCCTTCTGACTACTTTCACGCACGGCCCGGAAGGAACCTTTTCATAGCTGGCTCCTGACTTGGATGCTCACCTGCTGTATATGTATTCACATGCACAGACGTTGAAAAGAGAACAGGGGATCGACTCGACCATGCAGCGTATATACGTACAGGCATGTATACAGGGCCGGATCGAGGTACTATATTAATATTAATATATAGCTTTTTTGCATGCATGCATGCATCGCATATTTTGTTTAAAATCGATCGATCGATACATGCACTCTTTTGAATGACTGAACCAACTCGTGAGCAACACCTATATACCCTAGGCAAGATGCATACTGGCCCGACAAAGGACCAGAGAGACACTAAAGAAGATATACCCTCGCGCGCATCGTAGCGCGCGCACGGTCCCGCGATTCGACCGAATTTTGCGCCATGCATGCACCGCAAGGCTCGGGCGAACAAAAATCGAACCGCGAGCCGTAAGTCTGCAGCATTCTGCAGCCGGACAAAGCTTGGCCAGTATCTCAAGCTCTGTGTTGTTGTTTCACTCTTTGCCCGCGGTTGAAAGTACACGACAAATTTGGTAATGTGCACAGGGACAGTACAAGAACCCTGATGAAATTCCTGTCCTCGTAGAGTGGCAAGAGGCCTTCTACCATCGTTGTCCGGCGTGAGATTTCTGTGACCCACTGGCAGAGCCAGGCCGAGACAACATTAGGACCCCCGACTGTCTCGGCAGTGGTCCGGCGACCTCTCTGGATCCTTTCGGTTGAAGTCGAAAGAATAAGAGGAAGGTGACTGTCAGGCCTTTAGAGAGGCCGTGCTGGTGGATGCGCCTATCTCTTCGTCGCTTTGTTTCTGCCAAGTCGAGAAGACCTGATCGGCCTCTGTGACAAAGTTGTTGCCTCTCTTCTTCTCTCTCTCTGTTTGTCTTCTTGTAGACCCGAAGCAGAAAGTGGCAGAAGTTATTTGAGTTAGTGGCTTGGCTGGATTCGCTTTTGTTCGCTGAGCGAGCCCTTGACGGTGTGTTGATAGATTGTTGACTCCACTACAGGCTGTCAGACTGTCAGTGGACCAACACGACCAGCCTCTGTGCGTATTTGAAGAAAAGACGAAACAGAATGCCACGAGGAAGTCAAAAGCTGCGGCCCTCTGCCACCAGTGGTAGTGGTTTGGCTTCCCCTGACGCAGATCCCTCTCCTTCTCCCCTTCCTGCTGGAAGGTCCACTTCGTCCTTCTCGTTTGGGAATGCCATGAGTGCGGTGAAGAATGCGTTGATCAACATGATCCCCTTCCCCTGGAGAGCTAATCCGCCCAAGGTGGTTATGCTCGCACGGGAATATGACCTGAGTCAGAACGACTCGAAGGACAAGTTCATGTTGGACTTCAATTCGAAGATCTTGTTCACCTACAGGAACAGATTCGTGCCAATTCTGCCGCACGGGACTGCATCGTTATCGAATGGTACAGTCGCAAGTGGAAGCAGCAGTTGGAGTAGGACGTCAGGGGCGATTGTGACAGATGCGGGGTGGGGGTGCATGATCAGAGTGACCCAAATGGCGTTGGTACAGACGATGATTTCCCACCTCCTGGGTCGGGACTGGAGATTTGACGAGTTGCGTGATTGGAGTGACAAGGCGAGTGTGTTTATTCAGATCATTGAGAGATTCAGAGACGTTCCTGATGCTCCGTTCTCTCTGCACAACTTTGTGATGGAGGGGCACGGGCTGGGAAAGCAGGCGGCCGACTGGTTTGGGCCAACCAGTGGGGCAGTGGCGATGCGGCGGGTGATAGAGCTCCAACGAGATCACTCGTTCGGACTGAGGGCGGTCGTTTTCGAGGATGGAGCGATATATAAGGATGTGGTCAGTCATGGCAGTGGGGCAAGTGTTTGAAGGAGTTGGTGGTGGGAGTCTCCCTCCCAAAAGGGGGGGGGGAGCACGGAAGGGGTGGGTTGGGAGCAGACAGCAGCTATAAGAAGGGCGCACAGAGAGAACGAAGTGAATGGGCAATTCATCATCTTTCTGCGCTGTCTCCGTCTCTTTCGATTCTCTTTCTATCCTTGGGTGCTGTGTGTGCTTTTGTTTACAAAGAAGGGGGCGTCTGACCTTTGTCTTTCTCAAACCTGTACGATCTTCCCTGTCTTTTCTTTGAGACGGTTTCGGTTGGAAATCTTTGACCAAACTGCTATCGTTGGTATGTGTAGCTGTACGTGCGTGTCTTGGCCCTCCTTCATTCAGGTCTACGACGCGTTCGGTGTGACTCCCCCTGAAGATTCGCCGACGTCTCTTCAGGAGGTAGAGGGAGGGGCTGCTGGGGAAGGGGGGCACATTCGAGGGGAAGGGGCCGATGGGGATGGGAGTATCTCCGTGCCCTTGGATTCTTCTTTGTGCTGCAATGGCGGCGATCTGGTTGGAGGAGGAGAGGGGAAGAGTTCGGCATCGGGGGGGAAATTTGAAGAAGAAAACGAGAAGGAGAGGGAGGACCTCTCTTCGTCTTCTTTTGGGGCGAAGACGGAGAAAGGACCTCCGTGCACGTACGTTTGTCGTTTTTTTGGTTGATTCATCTTACAGGGATGCGGCATATCCGGAGACATAGAAGGTACCAATGAGTGGACACTTTCATTCAGTCACTCGAGAGTGTGTGGGATAGACGAAAGAAAGGAGAGGACGTCTCTTGTCTCTCTTTTGTCTGTCACGGATTCTTTCTTCTTTGAGAACAGAAAGCAACACAGAGAGGGAGAGGAGCGGAAGGACCTGCAGGGCAGATCGAAAGAAGACGAAAGGTTGACGTTGACGCTGATGATGAAGATGAGGAAAAGAGAAGAGAAAGAGAACAACAGAGGGGCGAAGGAAAGGATTGAGTGACTCAAAGTGCAAGCCGTACAGTCCTGCACTTCCTCTTTTTGTTCTATGCATCTCCTGCTTCTCCACGTCTTCCCTCCCTCTTTTTCTTCTCTCTCTGCTTATTTATGCAGCGGCCTGATGTTGATGGTGTGTGTCCGTCTGGGAAACGATCGGTTTAACCAGGAGTTGTACCAGGCACAGATCCAGTCTTGCTTCTCTGTGCCGCAATTTCAGGGACTCTCGGGTGGGTCGGTTTGCTGTTCCTTTCTTCCTTCCTTCCTTCCTTCCTTCCCTCCTTCCTTCCTTCCTTCCTTCCTTCCTTCCCTTCCTCCCTTCCTTCCTTCCTTCCTTCCTCTCCTTCTTCCTTCCTTCTCTCTGTGTTTGTTTGTTTCTGCCGTTTCTGTCTTTAGAGGGTCCCTTCTGTTCACTATTGTAGCGTCTTTCCGCTCAACTCTCCCCTTGATTGGATCGCCTTTTTCGCTTCTATTTCAGTCGTCCTCATGCAGCAAGCCTGTCTGTCTTTTTCTGCATGTGTCTGTTCGAACGTTGGGTATCTGAGTGTCTAACGCTTTATCCATCCATCCATCCACCCGTCTGTACACCCGTCTGTACACACACGATCGCCTTATTCCTTCCTTCCAGGTGGGGGCCCGACGACGTCTGCTTATTTCTTTGTGGCGGCGAACAACGAGAACGTGTACTACCTGGACCCGCACGTAAAAGTCCAGCCTGCGTTCACTTCGGTTGGGTCCTCCGTCTCTTCCTCTGGTCCTCCCAGGGGAGTGAGTGGGAGAGACGGGGGGATGGAGAGGGAAAGAGAAAGATCTCATCAAGGTGTCCCTTCTTCAGTGGAGAGGGAGAGAGGGCGTCCTCTGTCTGCAGCATCGAGCGTCCATTCAGGTGGTTGGAAGGACGTGAGCGTGAGCGTGCAGGGGGGGGAGACCACTGCAGTGCCCTCTGCCTCGACCTCCCCTCCCCCCCACGACCCCGGAACGCTGCCCCCGCACAGCGCGCGTGAAAGGGGCCCACCAGAGGTCAAAGGAGAGATGCCATCATCGCATCACAGAGACGGCAGAGAGCCTGCAGGTGCCTCATGGGCCGGTCAGTGGAGAGGGGGGGACAGATGGAACGTCGTAGACAGGTCTCAGAGCGGGAGTGCACAGTTCTGTCACGCACCTTCGGATATCACTGAAAGTCCCCATACAGGCACTGCAGCAGCAGACAGAGAAAGGATAGACTCCCCCCCAAATCTAAACTTCCGTTCGGCCATTGAGGGTGAGGTCATGAGTGACGATGATGCTTTGCCTCTGTCTCTGCCCCCTGCTCAAGCGGTCTCTCTTGCCGTGCCGCTTCATCTTCCGGCAGCTGCAAACACACAAGAGGATCCAGAACCAAGAGACCGAGAGACCTCACCACTCTCACCCCCCTCCCCGTCTCCCTCTCCCACCCCACCTGCCAACTGTTCAAAGGATCTTCAGGCAAGGCAACCAGACAGCATGGAGATCGAAGGAGATGGAGGGGGGATGAATTGCACAGACGCGGCACCAGAGAACGGAAGAAGCAGTGCAGAAGCAGCCGGCACTGCAACAGCCCGACCGGGTGCCTCTGCGTGCGTCACCTTCTCCTCCTCTTCCTCATCCTCCCCAATCCCCTCCGCAGAGAGAGAAGGACAAAAGGACCACACAGCAGGAGCCCCCTCATCCTCCGATTCCTCTACAAACGCCCCGACGGGCCAAACATCCAGCTGCATAGCTACAACCAACTTCCCTTACTCGAACCCCAACCTGAATCCCTCACCCCCCCCCTCTTCCGGCCAGTCCAACTCCTCCTCTTCCTCTTCTTCTGCGTCCTCCCCCCTGGAGCCTGAGAAGTCATCCCAGCTCAGGCCGGGTGAGCCCAGGCAACTCCAGTGGAGCGCGCTCAATCCGTCCATGTGTGCAAACTTTCTCTGTCGGGTCAGTCAGACAGACAAGCAGGGAGGCAGGCAGGCAGACAAGCAGGCAGGCAGGGAGGCAGTCAGTCAGACAAGCAGGGAGGCAGGGAGGCAGTCAGTCAGACAAGCAGGGAGGCAGGGAGGCAGTCAGTCAGACAAGCAGGGAGGCAGGCAGGCAGGCCGGCAGTCAGACAAGCAGGCAGGGGGGCAGGGAGTCGATGGATGGATGGATGACCCGAGAGAGAGCTTCAAGGAAGAGAGGGAGGGAGCGAGGCCGAGCTGGGTAAGGATGAACTGACTGACTGACTGGCGCATCTTGTGCTCTCTTTGTTCAAAACGGTTTAGAACAGAAAAGAGAAATGATGAAAAGGCATTGCATAGTAGAGAGAAGACAATGAATAAAAAAAAGGATCGGGGGAAAAAGGACGCATTTTTTTAAAGCGTCTCTCCGTCGTTTTTTCAATCCTGTAGTTTGTTGTCTCCGTCTCTGTCAATATTCCTTTCTCGTATATTCGTCTCTCGTCTGTCCGTCTTTCTGCCCCTCCCTCCCTCAGTGATTCATGCCTCTTTGCCTGTCTGCGTGTCTGTCTGTCTGCAGGACACGGGAGAGTTTGAGGACTTATTGGAACGTCTGAGGGCCCTAGACCCCCATCAGGACGTCTTTGAGGTCTTCCCGAGGAGACCCAAGTACACATACAGGGCAGACATGATGAGAGGTCAGTCAGTCAGTCAGTCAGTGTGAGGAAGATTTCTTTTTTTATTTCACTGGAGGAAGGATCGGTGGAGAGCTCTGCATATGAATGGATAGTTGATCATGAGACAATTAATTGTCTCCCTCAGTCTGGGTGTTCGCTGATGCACATTGCACTTACACACACACTCACAGATACACACACGAAAAAAAAAAAAGAGGAAGAGAAGCCCATCAACTTCGTATTCTGTCGCAGAGACGAAACAGAGGCTTGGACGGACACGTTGTTTCTCTCTGTCGATATGTCACCGTGACTCTTGTTATCCTGCTTGTTCTGTTCCCTCTCTCAATTGTAATCTGATCCCCTTAATTCTTTTTCTCTGCCTGCCTGTCTGTCTGTGTGTGTGTTTGCTTCTGCTTCTTTCTGTTTGCAGCCGTGCATCTGGATGAAGACGGTGACGAGATGGAGGCGGAGGGGGAAGGGGAGGGGGATGAATTCGTGATGATCTGATTTGACCTGGTCTGGTCGGGTGCGTGCGTGCGTGTGGGGTTGGTTGGTTGGTTGGTTAGTATATTGGGATCTTGGATTGATTGATTTATTGCTTTCTTTCTTTCTTTTCTCTTTTCCTTTCCTCTCTTTCTTGTGCAGCTCTCTTTTCCGACGGGACATGAACAGGAGGGAGGGAGGGACGGAGGGACGGAGTGGGGTGGAGGGTGCCCGTTGGCTGGTTGGGCCCGTGATGATTGACGGTTTTTTAGCTCTCTGTATCTGTGTGTCAGTGCGTCTGGGTTTGTGTGTTCCTTCGCTAGTTTGCGTTTGTTTTGCCCCTCGGCTTCTTTTTGTCTTCTATGAGGGGAAGAAGAGAGGAGGGAGGGGGGAGGTAGGGAGGGAATGGAATCTTTGAGTTAGTCGTCCTTTCTCTCTCTCCCCCTGCATGTCCCCTCCTCGTGTACATATATTGATTGATTGAACTTTTTTTTTTTTATTTTGTTGCTTTGTCTGTCTGTTGTCTGCGGGAGAGTGAAGCAATCGACTTCTTTCTTCTCTTTGACTGACACACTGAATGAAGAACCTCAGAATGGGGAGAAAAGAGAATCTACAGGGCAGGCCTGGGGGAGAATGCGACTGGTGAAGGGAGTAAGGGATGGAAAAAGCTTACGAAGAACGTGTGAGCCAGAGAAGAATGAGACCAACAAACGGAGTGGGGGGAGGAGGGGTAACTCCCCTCCCGCCCCTCTTTGACTCCCCTCCCTTCTCTCAAGAAAGTTTCTTCGACCAGGCCATTTCTTTTCTTTTCTTTCTCCACACCGAATGAACTGATGTGCGATTGCTTGGCACCTGACCGAATCGAACAAGTGAAGAGAGAGACAGGGATACCACCATCTGGCTCCGCCACTGCTCTTCTACTTTCACTTTCACCATCTCGCAACGTCCGTGAGTTACAACACAACCAAGCAGAGCAGAGCAGAGAACTGGGAAGAGAATATGAGAGCAGACAACAAACACGAGAGAGACAGAGTCCCTCCCCATAAGTTTCTCTCTCGACTTGACTTGCCTTTTTGGTTTGGCTTGGCATTCCCAGGGAAGGGAAGGGAAGGTTTCTCTCGTTCTTCTTTCTTTGTAAGCAGAAGCACCGGCAGAGCTTACAGAAAGGAAGCCGAGAAGAGAGAGGGCAAGCAATTCCTCCTCCCTCTCCATGCATCCTGTCTTACTTATTTCGAGTAGAAGGAAGGAAGGAAGGAAGAAAGGAAACCCTCTCTTACATCGGAAACAAAAGAGGAGGAAGGTTGATGAGAGGAACGAAGAGTCTGAGCGGATTGAAAGAGAGGGGGGGGGGAGGGAGGGACAACAAACAAAGAGACACTTTCAGTAGCGTCCTTTAGTTTGTTTGGAACATCCGTGGATCGCCCTCTCTCTCTTCCATCCTTCTTTCTTCTTTTGAGAAGAGGAAACTTCTCTCTCTCCTCTGTTTCTCTCGACACGAGCGAAGGAGGGCGGGGCGAGGTGGAAGAAGTAGACGTGCTTGCTTTGATTGGTCGGGTGCGTTGGATTTCTTTTTGGTATTCTGTCCTTTCTTTCTTGCAAGGTCCTTCGGGTCTGCTGCTGTTTCCTTGCACAACTTTCTTTCTTTTCCGCTTTCCTTTCATTTCTTTTGGGGCTGTGCAAGCGTCAGACATGCAGGAGGCAGGAAGGAGGCGAGGGGTGTGTGTCTGTCTGTTGGTCTTCAGAATCTTTGTTGGGTTGCTTGTGCGTTTGCACGCACGCACGCACGCTGATTGGTTGGTCTTCGATTCTGTCTGTGTCTGTACCTGCCTGTGTTCCTTCCTTCCCGGCCGCACGTGGGGGGGTGGGGGGGCGGACTGAGTGACTGTCTGCGTGACGGTCAGATGGGTGCGTGGGTTGTCTGTCTGTCAGTCTGTCCGTCCGTGTTTGTCATTGCGCTGATTTCTCAGTCACACTTCCTCTTTCGTTTTTTGTGTCAGTCCATCGTCTGCTGGACAAGTCATGAGCTGCTTCTCTAACTCTTCTCTCTCACAATTCTTTCCTCCCCTCTCTTCGGGGTGTTTGTATACGATTGTTCAATTGTGTGAGAGAGGAAAAGAAAGGAGGGACGGGGAAACTCGGGGGATGCATGGGAAAGAAGGGAGCGATTGTTTTCTTTCTCTTGCTCGAGCGCTGTTTGTACAATAAACAATGATAAACAAACCGGATTAGAGAACGGAAAAAAGCACAGGGTTATGCAGGTAGGTCGGTGGGTAAAGCTTCCTTCCTTCCATCAATTGCTTCCCTTCCTGTGTCGACAGAAGATGATTCCTTCAGATGGCCTTCCTTCCCTGCAGTCAGTGTGTCTCTCTCGTTCCTGCCTCCACTCTCTTCTTGCAAGGGCTCGGTTGAGGGGAGGGGTTTCCTTGCCGCATGCTGCCGTCTTCTGTTGCATCCTCTTCTTTCCTCAGGCAGTCCGTCGATCGATCGATCAAGAGAGAGAGAGAGAGAGACCTCCTCTTCCATTATTGTCCTTCATCTCCTCTTCCTCTTTCAGATAAAGGAGGGATGGAGGGAAGATCCCTACCTTCAATCAACCTTTCTCACTTTCTCTCTTCCCTTCTGAGTGGGGAATGGGGGAGAGACTCTGACTGACTGGTGGGCGGACTCGGTGACGAGCTAGAGCGCTCGCTCGTCTGCCCCCATATCCCCGGCCTTTCTTCACTGTTTCTCTTTTCTTTTCTTTTCTCTCTTGGATCGATGGAAAGATCTATCGGCCTGTAGAGAGAGAGAGGACGGGGGGGGGGTCATGAGAGGATCCTGTGAGGCGACCGAAGGAAGGCCGGGCGTGTGTCTCTGTCACGTGAGACAGGCACGCTTGCGGATCTAGATACAAATCACAGAATGGCAACAAGGGAAAGAAGAAACGGAACAAAGACAACAAGAAGGAAATGCGAAAGGAAGACACAGGGAGGCAAAAGGCGAACCTAGGTGCCAGGAAGAGCTTGACCTAATTCTTGCCGTTTGGCTGCAGCTGTGTTGCAGTGAATTCATTCCTGGAGGCAGTTTGTAATTCTCTCCTTTCCTTGGGGGGCTCGATGTAGGGATTCCCCTATCGATCTTTCTTTTTCCTGTCTGCCTGTCATGTTTTCCTCTCACCGCTTCTAGTCTCTTTCCCTCCTTTCCTCATGGTCGACTCGAAGTCCGACCACCCAGCCCCTCACTCACTCACTCAAACATTGACTGACTGAGTCATTTATTTGTTCTCACGGTACAGCTCCTTCTTTTCTGTATAGCTGGCTGCATCTTTCCCTGTTCCTGTATTGGTTTTTTTCTTTCTTTGTTGGTTTCTGTCGGAATGGTCATTCGATTCCCCTCTTTCTTTCTTTCTTTCTTTCTTGCTTTCTTTCTTTCCTTCTTTCCTTCCTTCCTTCCTTCCTTCCTTTTTTCTTTCTTTCTTTCCTTCCTTTTTTCTTTCTTTCTTTCTTTGTTTCTTTCTTTCTTTCTTTCTTTCTTTCTTTGCCCTTTTCCCCTATCCATTCATTCATTCACTCGTTCAGTGACCCCGCAGGCTGCCCTCCTATGCCGGAGACAGGACGAGATGGGTCCATTGGGTGCAGCCAGACAGAAGAAGGTAAGAGAAGAGAAGGAAAGAGAGGTGGTTGTCAGGTGCAATCGAAAAGGAGGGAAGAAAGGGCAAAGAGAAAGAGAGGAAATCGTTGGAAGATCGATCGATCGATTGGTGGGTCAAGCAGGGTGAATGATCGATTGAGTGTCTCCTTTCTTTCCTTCTGCCAGGGTTTCAACCCTGTGAGGCTGTAAGTAGGCCGGTGAGCACTTTGTGTGACTGTGTATGAACGAAGGTGTCGTTCGTTTCGATGACTCTCCATTCTAATGCATATATGCGATCGTTGTTTGATGCAGTGGTGCCGACATACCAGCTGGTATGTGGTTAAAGTTCATAGCAATGGAATAATTAACTTCTGATGCATAGTGCATGGTTAAACCGTAACTTGATATTAACTTCAACATGTGAAGTAATTAAGTGATTAGTAATGATTAGACTGTATTAAACTGATCCATGTTTCAAATTTATTGATAAATTTTATGTTAGCTGTATGTTACTGTATGTTCTACAGTTTGAATGAAATTTAACTCTGTGGATAACTAAATTTAAATGATAATCCAATACTATAATAGTCTAATCTTCTCCTACGATTCCTACCTCTACTTTTTACAATTTTTTGTATAGAAAATCTTAAGAGCCACACAACAAAAAGTTTGTGTACTTCGCCGCTCAGTACTCCGTTGTACTCCGTTGGTACTAGTTGGTACATACTACATAGTACTACACCTTTTTTCGTTTTTGAGTTGCACCTACATTCTGCGTGAACATGATGCATATTCTCCGTGCGCGCCGAAGAGTTTACGACGAAAGGAGTAGAGGCTGATACACCGCCGAGAGTCAGACTGGACGGCTAAAGAGTATAAGAAATGGTGGGATCGATCCGATGAAAAATATGATGAAAATGTCGGTCTAGCTCTGAGAAGAGAATTGGGACTGTGAGCAAAAACTTGCTTGTCTTTTTGCATATACATTGCAGCCCTCTCTGCTCCTGTCCTGTGTACGTCCATGTATATGATGATATTGAGCTCACCGCCAGGCCTAGGCGCCGGCATAGGTTTGTGCCCTAGAAGCGTACACCATAGGGTCAGAAACCTAGGCACTAACCCAAGCCACATGACACGGAGGCCGGGTGATCCAGACGGAACCTCGATCGATCACTAGTTGACTAACGCCAGGCCTAGAAAGGCAAGCGCACTCAAGCAAGGGAAGCGAAGACCCGGAAGAACTGAGGCCAGACATGACACTGAAAGGCTATGCTCTTCTGTTACCGAAAGAAACCCAGAGAAGAAAAATCCTGTCCATAGACACGACGGGTCGTGCACGCACATTTCAGAAGGAAACTTACAAAAAGTGCGATATGAAGGAAACCACAAGAAAAAACATGGATGCAACGTAGGCAGAGCGCAGGCGAGAGCGGTGCCGGAAAGATCCCAAAATCAAGGCTAAAGCACACCACTCCGCGGCGCATCACGCACCGCACACATTCTTGCTTCAACAAAAGACAGTTAAAGCAATTTGCATACACAAATAATACTTCGAAAGGCAACTTAGATTCACTTTAAGGAGTGCATGCAAGCACGCAGATAATAAAATAACACAGCCAAAAAACGAGAGACATATAATCATCACAGTTTGATTAACTCCCTTCATGCAGCCGACTCAGGGTCTTCCTACACAAAGCGGTCTCTCTCGTGAGACAGCTGCATGGAAAACTCCCGACCGAGAAGAGAGTCTGGCTGGAACGGCCCCCTCTGACCCCTGCCGTGGAATGCAGAGGTCAAAACATTGATCGCCACATATCTCTGAAGCGTGCAACCAAGGATCTTCCAATAACGATCAGTCAACCGAGCCTGTACAGCCATCAGCTCACCCTCTGTTGAAAACCCTGCCCTCAAACTAGCCACACTGACCAGCTCTTTGACGAAAGAGACAGTCTCCCTGTCCGGACGTCCAAAGGTCTCGAAGATCAATGGGACAAACCACAGTCCCACAGCGCATGCTGCTACTGCGTACTTCCACACTTTCTCCTCGCTCTTCGTCTTTGCTGCTGCTCCTGCTGTTTTAGACCTTGTACGCAGGCGGGAAGCATCAGAAGAAATCGGAAAAGTCACAGAAACATCCGTAAGGAGGGTGTCTCCATTCGATAGAGAGGCAAAAAGGTCCACTCGCTTGTTGCGCTCCTCAGTGAGTCTTGAGTCCATCGCCACTCCCAAGTGCCCAAAAGTCGTCTCCTCAAGCACATGAGTATGTCGGAGACCCCTCAGGATCTGGGTAAATGCACCTTTTACCTGCTCATGCCGCCAGTGCACTCCCCCCCCATTCGGGCATTTCTGTGCGTGGTGGCCCCGAGGGTCGAGCGGTGACCCACATACACACACACCTGCCCTTCGCATCTTGAGGATTGGGAGGCCCAAACGAATGTGGAGTGCGACTCTGTACACTGCCGGAGGGAAGCGCAACCAACCTGATGACGGGATGGCGCTGAGCCATGCGGAGGCTCCATTGCCAGAGCATGAATGGAGACGGACACGTTCAGACAGCCCTACCTTAGAGAAGAGGAAGACCCTGCGGGATTGATGAAGCGCATCCGTTATCCTCTGCTGCTCTTGGGTATGAGGGGCTCTCCACCAGCATCCTGACTGAGCATCCCATCCTTGGCGCAGAGGATGGTGGGCCTTCAGCTTCATAGACTCCGTCGCGCTCTCTGCTCTCTCATATTCCCTCTTCGACGCCTGCAGCCAGGGGAGTGCAAAAAAGGTATCTCTGTCTGGGGACTGACTAGGGCCCAAGAAAGACTGGTCAGTGAGACGTTCTATCACCGTTGACAGGGTCGCCCCACAGCTGCCTAGCAGACCTGCTGTTGCGGTTGCTCGAAAGCAGGTAAGACCTAGTCCACCCTGGTACTACGGTAAGTACGCCTGATTCCGCATCTCCCCGTGTGCCCATTCCTGCTCCATCATACCCATGATACGCACCCACGATTCGCCTAGCTCTCTGTCCGCCTGAAACCATTCGCTTAGCGCAATGACGTCCCTCATAATCCTTGTCAGATAAATCAGCTTCGGCAGAACACAGAAACGGAAAAGGAGGTGGGCTCCTTGGGGGTCACGGTACCCTTCCACTGCCTGGCTCAACTCCCGCGCCTCTTTCAGCTTTTTATCAAAGTGTGCACTCTGATACTCTGTAGTCCTACTGGCCGCCCCGCAGAGTCAGAAACCTGCAAGGGATAGGATGATTCCAGGCAGTGATGGGTATGCGCTCGGACATTCCCTGAGCCCTTGCCACGAAGGTGAGTGGACCGAGCTCTTGTCAGGTCGCAGGGTTAACTCGAAACTCTGCAACCTGGCTGCGCTCACTTTCCACGCATGCAAGATGCTGTCGTCATGTCCGTCTGTAGGGATCTGCTGGAAAGGACAGACGGGGAAAACCATAGACACGTCGTCCATGAAAGCGCCGATGAAACACCCCCTTCCCCCGTGCTTTGCCTGTAAATCCCCCAGCAACCCGTCTAGGGAAGGTTTTAGCCCCATGCAGAAGAGAAGGGGACCCGCCACATCCCCTTGTTGTACCCCTTCTTCGCATGTGATCCTCCGGAGGAGCCCTGACTGGTCTCTGAAGACTAAGTCTGAAAGAGTTCCATACTACAAAGCAAAGAAAGAGTACAACTGGGGGAAATGAGCATGAACCTGGTCCATAATCACCTGCCGGTCACATGCATTGAAGGCGTTCGATGCGTCCAAGTTCAGCACAGCTGACGAGGGGAACTGCTGCAAACACGTCTGCATACAACGGAACAATTTCTCTGTGTCTGCCCTTGTATGCACTGCAAACTGTAGGGGGCCCAGGTGCCTCTCGAACTGCACGCCGAACTCCAGCAGGATTGCCCTCATCACCCACCGACGAAGGACGTCCCCTACCACAATGGGTTTCACCTCTGTCCCTTTGGCATTCTTATTCAAGGCGAAACACCTGCCTCCCACGAGCAGTGAGATGAAACCCACTGGGGCATCTCCTCTTGCAAGACATGTAGCAATACGAAGGATGCGCGCCTGCGCTGAGCCGTCTCTCGGGAGGAAGTAGCTCAAGTGTTCGTAACGCCATCCCGTGACCCCCTGTGCTGATCCCTTTGACACAGACCTGATCGCTTCGAGCAGATTGTCGCGAGACAGTGTGAGCAGAGGAGACTGAGAGCCTGAGGACTGTGACTGAGAGTCGCTCTGGGGCGGGCCCCGGAGGAGAAGAGGGTGGGCTCTACGCGGAAACATACCTGCTACCTTCCTGAAGGTAGCTGGTGATGCTGGGGCCACCCCGAAGGATTGGAGACGGGAGGCGGCTTTTGACAGCGCCCCCTCCTCTATCAGACCCTGCACTTGTTTCCGTTTGGAAACCAGGTCGTCTTCTGTACATTGCTGGGTAGAACGACGCCCCCTCCTCTCCTAGCCCTTTCGTTGTCTCTCCCTCATGCGCACCACGTCCTCCCGCAGAACTTGCACTAGCGACTCAAAGTCTCCCTCCCAAAAGGCTTTGATCCGCCGCCTGCGCGCTAATAAGGAAGCAGGTCCCCCTCGTCTGTCCTTGCGGAAAAAGATCGAAGGGAAATAGGCCAGAGCTTTCCACGCACGTTCTGCTTTGATGGCGTCTTCGTCTCCTATCCAGTCCACAATCTTTTCAATGACAGCTGCCAAGGCGGGGCGCAGTCTCGAGTCGATGTGCCTGTCTGTAGGAATATCCAAGTCATCCCACACTTCCACTGTCCAATCGACAGAATCTGAGAAGGCCCATTTACTTTCCCACCCCGCTGCCCGCTCTGAAGCATCCACTCCGTCGTCTGGGTCTCCGTCACTACCTGCCTCGCTTCGCTGGTCTTGCTCGTCCTGCGCTGGGGCCTGTCCGTTTGCTGCCATCGCCGTCTCTGCTTGTCCGTCCATCGGGTCATCCCCTTCTCCTGTGGGGGGATCCGAAGAAAGAGGAATCTAGACCCCCATGCCATCGCCTTCCGCGCCCCCCATGCCTTCGTCTTGAGGAGATGGAACCCCCACGCTTTGTGTTTCCTCTGGATTGGAATCTGTGTCTGTGGGTGCTCGAGATGCCGCAGTGTCTTGCAAATCTCCTGGGCGGTGGTGGCCCCCTGAGGAGAAGTCCCCCCCTGGTGCCAAACCCGCTGCCGCCCGCTGCTCTGCGCCCTCTCCTGCTTGTTGCCTTGCCCGGAGGGATGTCTCTACGATGGAGTGTCTCAAGGGGGTGGGCAGGAAACGAGATACTACTGATGCCGTCGGTGACCTCCTGGGGGCTGCCGCCGCCGCGGCCGCTGCTGCTGCTGGTAGAAACAACGCCGCGGGCATTGGCAATGCTAACGTGGCAGCCGATGCATTCTGTCTGGGGGAGGGGGCAGGCATTGAAGACGAAGAGGAAGAAGAAGAAGAAGCGGAGGCGGAGGCCAAGGCCGAGGCTGAGGCTGAATTTGCTATTTGGAGCGGGCCTGGCCCTGTCAGCGAGGAGGCGGGAGCAGGAGCAGAACTGCTGGCTAAGGCGGAGGCTAAACTTGCATCAGCTACATCCTGCCTCCGCTGTGGCCCGTGGTTTGAAGGAAGCAGCGCATTCTGTATCCGTCTTTTCTCTCTCTCCGTCTGTCTCGTCACCCCTGCGGCCTGGCTTGGTGCTCGTTCGGCCCCGGGTGTCGCAAGTTGGGGTACTGTAACCGCTAGGACGGGATTTGACCAACGCTGTATCGGATGGGGGTGCTGTGCAAAGCGGGTCTCCGGGTCGATTCTGGAAGGGGCAATGGGAGGCCTGGTGCGTGGGGAAAGCTCGTTTGGTTCGATCGGTTCTCCTTGGGTCCACGGCTCCTCGTCTTCTCTGTCCGATTCCCCCCCGTGACGGTCCCTCCGGTTGTTGTCTCCTTCCCGTGATGGTATGTTGCCCTCGGTAGAGTGCACAGCCCTGTTGACGTCCCCCCCAAATCCCCCCATGCGGGCTAGCAAGTGCCATGCCTCGAGGTTGGGAGGGGAAGGCCGACGGCCCTGGAGTCCTGCCTGCTGCACCTGCGAGAGAAAGAGGGAAAAGAATACGAACGCCGTGAAAAGACGCCCAGGCCCCCTTTGACGTCGGTGGACAACCCTCTCTGCCGCACGCGTTTGCTGGGGGTGAAGGCCAGCTATCACCAGCTGGTCAGCGCCTCCCCCCCTCGAGGCCTCTGGGCCTGGGCGGGTGGTTGCTCCACCACCGTAGGAATAGGCCCGCCCTGGCTGGTGCCTTCCCCACCTGGGGCGCTAGACCCTCTCCCGCCTCAAAACCCCGTTCTCTTTGTGCAGATCGCCGGCCTGCACCCCGCCTGGCTCGACCTCTACTCCTTCTCGGTGTGGGTGAAAAGGGGGGACTGCCCTCCCCTTCCATCCCTCCCTCTGCTTTGACTTTCCCCTGGGCCTACGTAGGCCTGAGGATGAGGTTGAGCCGTAGGAAGAGGGCAGGGCCGCTTCCGTACTGGATATAACATCGAAAACGGGGGTATCTGTCTGCGTCACTCCCTTGAGGGTCACCCTGGTGTGAATTCCTCCGGTGAGCGAGATTGCTCTGCCTGTACATATATGGCCAGAGCCAGGGAGAGAAGGAGAGATTGTAGCACCTGTAAGAGGTAACGCAGCTCTGCCTGCGCAGAGTCTGACTGCCAGCGCTATGCAAGCACTCAGGACAATGACGCCTCCAAAACGAATTGACCTGGCTTTGCGGAACAGCTCCCTGGTAGAATATGCACGTGTTGCCCGCCTTGGCTCGACTTTGTCCCCGAGGAATGCGGTCTCCAGGGAGACCCACGTCGCCTTCCAGACAAAAGTTGTCGCTTCAAGGGCAATAACCCCAACTTCGAAACCCGTCTTGACCACTGCAGAAATGATGGTGGCGAGGCAGCTGGCAAAGGCACAGAGGGTGTAGAGGAGTAGATGCAGGGCAACAGCAAAGCCGATTACTGTTGCCTACACGATACAGTCGAGCCAGTCAATTTGGCTAAGGAGTGTCATCACCACCGCAAGCGAAGCAATGGATTCTGCTGCGCTCTGCTACTGGAGAATAGACAGGCCGAAGGCGTAGACGGTGGCCAGTGTGACGGCCTGTGGCAACCAGTGGAAAAGTGGTGGAGAGGAGGCAACAGATTGGGAAAGCATGCCATCAAAGTCAGGTGTTTTGGGCCGGTTAACGATTGGGAACCTCAGAGTAGGAGAGGGGTGAGTGCAGCCTCTCCAGCGTCTCCTGGGAGCTGAGCCGCCCCCTGGAGGCATGGCGCCTGGCTGATTGGCTGATTGGCATTGTTGGCTTGGTTGGCTTGGTTGGTTTGGTTGGCTTGGTTGGCTTCGATACGTGCGGATTCTTCATCTATGTATATATACTTGGTGAACCACGGCTCACATGCATGCAGGCACAATTTTGACGTTCCAGCGGATTTTGGCAGACTCCTATCCTATTCACTGAGAGCTGCACTTGGTCGTTCTCTCGCACATGGTGGTGGAAATTCTTTTGTCTGTGTATATTATCGATACGTCGTAGCCTCCAGTCCGATTAAACCTTTTTGTTGCTGCCAAAGCTGACTGGAATTCCTCCCCCCCCTTTTGAAAAAAAATGAGTTCCGAACCAGACGACGAAGAGTATGATCTCTGCACCCTTGTCGAGAGTGAAGGGGTGGGCAGCTGCATTCTCAAGTTTCGGTCTTCGGCCGCTTCGATAGTGGTACGCAGTGTATGTAAGATGTTCGCCAAGAGGGGGCTTGAGGTATTTGGGGGCAATTTACAGATGAGGGTGACAGAGGAGGTGGAGGAGACGGGAGAGACGGGAGGTGGATTCAAGGTGATCAGCTGGCTGATGGACCTTCTTTGCTAACCCCACCCTGAGCATATTTTGTTCGTGGTGCACGTATGAAGACTAGCAATCAGCTGGACGTGCTTTCACTGCCCGTTCGTTTTCCCTCTCTTTCATTCCAAGCCCAGGGATTTGATCTTCCAGACACGGTTTGGCCTTGGAAGAGCAGAAATTTGACTGAGGAGTGGACGCTCGAAAGCGTTTCCACCTTCTCTAAGCTCTATGCGGTTTTGAGGGGTACAGCAGTGGGGGGGGATGATGAGCTGTTCGCTACTCTTGTCGGTGGTTTCATGATGCGCGAGGAGGACCGTTGAGAGAGACAGGGAGGTAAATGCAGAATCCGGGGAGACGGCTCTGCACTGCTCAGAGGCACACCGCCCGTGTGGTAGCATGCCGAAGCTGTGCGAAAGGGAAAGCTGAGCATCCATGCAACCTTAGCGGAGTGGGATGAGGTTTTGTTTGGTTCTTGGAGGGTGTACAAAGAGCTCGGGTCTCTGCTCCTTTCTCTTCTCAAAAGCGGAGCAGCAGATAGCCTGGTGATGGAGGAGTTTGCCACACAGGAGGAGAGGCTCCTTGTAGTGTAGGCATTGAAGAGGTAGGTGGAGCGGTTTGAGAGACAGGGAATTTTGGAAGATATTTCCCAGAGACACTCCAACAGAAATTATCGGCCACAAAGAGACGTCTATTCTGATAATTTAGAATTTTGTCGTTGCGTTGCTTCCTCCCGAGTTGTGTCTGCCATGATGTCCGCAGCTCTGGCTGTTGGAAGGCCAGACGTTGTGATGCGTGTGTGGAAGTGGATAGAGATGCTCATGAGAGCTGCCGGCGGGCCGATCCCCCTGCCGTTGACACGGGAAGAGCATGAGGACCGTTTCAAACTGTCTGTTCTGAACTCTTTGAAAGGGGAAAGAGTTTTTTGCCCTCTCGATATGGCCATGGTAAAAGGGGGTCTGCCCTTCCTCCGATGGGTCAGAGAGACCTTCAGCCCCCTCCTAGCGCCCCACAACTTTCTCCGAGCCCTCGCAGGTCTCACTGCACAGGAGGCCGTCGCAGATCCCGACTCAGTCCTCTGGCTTGCCAGGCAACTCAGAGAGGCTGCAGAGGTGGGCGTTAAATCTGCCAACGAAGCCTTGAGACTCCTTCCTGTATCTGAGGTCTGGTATGAGAGGGATGCTGCCGATCTATGGTCCTTTGGACCTTTGTGTATCGCAGCAGGGTGGGGTGATGTTGCACTGTTGCAGTCGTTGTACAGCCTCTTGATGGAAAGCCACGACCCCCAAGTGATTGCACAGAAGAGCGCCTACGGCGTCCACCTAGCGGTGGCATTGCGGCGATAGGATTCGTTGCAGTAGATGCGTTCAGGAGAAATCCCTGTGCAGTGGAGCCCGCCCCCCTTGAGAGGGGGCAAAGAGGGCCCCCAAGCTGATGGGAGTATGCCCCCCTCCATTCCCACACCCACTCTGTTGAGGCAGTATGAGGTGGAGGTGGCAAAGCACGTAGCCTCAGTGGCAGACAAAGAGCCGCCAGGACCGCCAGAAGGTCGTCAACTAGTATATCTCTCTAACTGCCTGTCTGTTGGTCGAGGGAGGACTTTTTTGGACGGAACCAGAGGGCCGGAGTTCCTCTTTCTCTCTTCATTCAATCATCCGCTTTCTTCTTTTGAACTTCAGGGCCTCTTTTCTCCTTTCTGTGCACAGTCTGTTTCTTTCCTTTCCTGCCTGCTTTTTCCCGTTTGGCTCTGCATGGCTGGATGCCCCCCCTCCCTCCCTGTCTTTTCTAATGCTGGCTGAATAAGCAAGCGTACTAGGTACGCACTTTATTGTGGGCGCTCGCTGAGCATTTCTGTCCCTCTTTTTCTGTGTGCCATCCTTCCTCTGCGCTGTGGGGGGCATTTTTGGTTGCATGGAGCAGTTTGAGACTCAGTGAGTGAGATCCAGTACTTCTTCGTTTGCTTGCTTGCTTGCTTCCTTGCTTGCCTGCTTGCTTACAGAGATGAGGGAAACGTTGCAGAAGCATCTCAGGGAGATGACAGAGAGAGAGCTGGTTCTAGGTCCCGATTCGTTCTTCGTGGAGTTGTACGACCCCTGTCGCCATCCCGACTTGGACCCCTTTTCTTCTGAGACGTTGACACCCTTTAGCCTCAGAGGGGCGAATCGTCGATATGGGGAGGTGATTTTCGTCTCTTTTTCTGGCTAGTCAAGCAGGGGGGGGAGGAGGGGGAGAGAAGAGCTCAGCAAGTGCTCTTCGATGAGCTTCCTCCGGATAGGATGAGGCCTCAAATTTGTGATTGGCTGTGTCATTGGGTGGACTTTGCCAGAGGTCGATTTCTTCGAAAGAAAATGAAGGAGCACAGGGCGTACGTACTATTAAGTGGTGCCTCCTACTCTGAGGGGTATTTTGAATTTGAGGAGCATTTGCAGAGAGTGGGACGTCTTTATGCCCTCAAGTGTCAAAAAGTTGATGGAGTTGAGGCCCGAGAGGATGGTTCCTCCTCCATCGTCCTTTAAGAGCAGTGAGGGTGGGGTAGCAGGAGCGTATTCTGCCCCCCCCTTGGCCGAAGGTTCGAGCTTCTCTCGTTTTTCGAAGGAGGTGGGGCTGTTTTGTGATGGCCTCGAGCGGTTTCTCCGCTGGGCTGGGCTCAGTCGGGTGGCCCGTCTCCTTTCGCATGAAACCTATTTGGTTGAAAATCTGCTGGAACAAACAGAAGGAGAGAGGGGGCCGGATGAGTGGCGGGACATTGTTCCCCCTCCTCTTTTAGTTTCTCTGTCAACCAGCATGGGGTCGAAGGGTTTGGGGGAAATCCGGTGAGAGCTCCTTCATCTCTGCCGTGCTCCTCGTGAAACAGCCAAGCAATCTGGTTTTATCTCAAGGGAGGAAACCAACTAAGACTCGAGCTAGTTCCAAAGCGCTTTCTAACTGATCACAGTCTTACATGCAGATGGTGACAGACCTCAGGCCTATCCTCCGGCTATATGTTTTGACGCCACTTCCGAGTTTACGACACAAGTAGCTCAAGGCACATAATCATGCACATTCATGTATGTTTTACCTAGTGTTTTACCTCTCGTCGGACATTCGGCATTGGGGCGGGAGGCCAATCCTCCGGACATAAATCCTAATCCTAATACGGTTTGCTTAATGTTAATCTGCATGAAGCCAAATCCTAGGCCAAATCACTTGAAAGGCTTAATTGGGTAAAAAACAAATCAAAATGTTAATATAGGAACATTCGAAGGGAATGCATTACTAGTAGCATTAGCCAAGCATGCATGCCACACTGTGGCCAGTCATGGCTTAGATTACGGCAGCCAGTACCGTATCATGGCCTGTATGCCCTTTATATATATACCATTTGGAATGCAGTTCAAATATAGATAAATCTAGTTTGAATGTTCTATCTGGCTGAGTGAGCTAGTAAGTGAACTTAGTCATTAAATCTTCTGCAAGCTGTCTTCTGTCTTCTGCGAGCTGCGCTCTCAGAGCGAATTAGAACGAAAGCTTCCCGAGAAGAAAAGGTGAAGAGATGGCAAAGTTTTGGACACACGTGCAACAGTCAAAAATCCTTAGCCGTCTCACTTTTTCTTTGTGGTCAGAATGACAGAACAGGAGGAAAGAGACGCAGAGACGAACTTTCTGAAGTGCCCTGGCCTCTTTAATATCAGCTCAGACGAAGAAGAGACCCACAAGGAGATGCTGAAGGACAGGGAGAAGATGCCCGAGCAGCTAGCTCTCACGGAAGGTACTATGGAAAGGCTACTCCGTGAAAGCGAGGCTCGAACAGAAGAGAAATTGGGAAGGAAGATCCAGGGACTGAAAGATAGTATAGAAGAGATGGGGGAGTATCAAAGAAAGATACAGCAGATGGTGAACGATCACGAAACGAGACTGGGAAATTTGGAGAAGGGACAGAAAAGATCGGCTAAGGAGAAGGTGGAAGAGGAGAGGAGAATCTGCTCGCGGGTTGTTCTTGGACTGAAACTGCCCAAGAAAGACATCCGCATACACACAAAGAATTTTATCTACACAGCAGCACTCGATCCCAATGGGGCAAGAAAAGATACCCGACTGCAGGCTGCAGCGTTTGCTGAGACGATGTTCCAGGCATTCCAGGAGGTGATGTCGATGAACCATCAGTCGTGGAGGTCAATAATGAAGATGGTCTTCAGTGCAGAAATAGTAGCAAGGGATTTCGACTCCCTCTTTGATGAACAGAACAACATGCAGCACCCAGAAACAGGAGACCAACTCCGCTGTATGATCCCAAGGACGAAAGAGCAGACAGACGCGGCAAATTGAATGAAAAAGTGGGCAGTGGGACTGATGGGAGATGCAGCTTCCAGCGACCAGAAGAAAGAAGAGGCGAGGAAGGCCCTTCAGAGACTAGGCATTCCCCTCTCAGAGCAACCCCAACCGAGAGCCCTAGAGGGAGATGGAGATCTTGTGATGGGGGGAACAGAGAAAGATGGCTAGCAAACAGGAATCCCGAAACCGAGCCCCAGGATTGAGCAGAAGGGAAAGAAGAGGATGCAGGTGCAGAACGGAAGTGCAAAGCAGCAGCAGGCAAACGCCGGGGGGGAGGCCTCCGGTGTTGGCCGTTAACGGGGTTGGCAGTTGAAGGAGGAGAAGGGGGGAGGAAGAAAGAGAGAGGTCGGGAGCCGGCCTCCCCCCCAAAGAAGGCTCTCAAGGGAAGACGAGCAAGAAACGTTGATTAAGGAAGAAAAGAGATCGATAAAAGAGCTCAGAAAGAGAATAGAAAGGGTGATGGAAGCAAAGGAAATATTGAAGAGAAGGGTGAAGTTGTTAGAGGCAGAGATGACCGAGTGGACAGTGAGAGACACGATAGAGAGGGTAGAAAAGATGGGGCTCGGGGAAGAACTGAGAAAAATTGAGAGACGGAGGGTAAAGAGAGAGCATGCCAGAAAGGCTCCATCTGAGTCCGACGTTTTGAGAAGGAAGAAGTTTTGGGTGCTGAGTGAGGAAAGAAAGGAGATGGAAGGAGACACGCCGAATCATGAGACCACCTGTGAAGCCCCCAACGAGTTGCACACTCTTTCAAAAAAATTGCGTAGAAATTTTCACTCTTCCGCTCCGAATAGTCGAGACTCTTTTTCCTCTACAAATTGGCTCGGCCGGCCTAAGCACAGGGAGGAGAAGCTCACTAGAGACCCCGAGCTGATACAAGGGGGGAGGAGCGGGACTGCTTCGTGAGAGGCAGTCCCTATATAGGTGTGTTGATTAGACGAGCCTCGGCCACGTTCCTCGCTACCCTCCAACTCTCTTTCACACTCTCTGAAAAAAGATGTAGACCAGTGTGCTCCCCCCCCCTTGTGCCCTCCTTTGCGTGCAGAGCGATGTGAAGGCGAGTGCACAGAGAAGGACGGGGCAACTCCGAACAGAGAAAGGACTAATCCACCCGCAGGGGAGATAGACAGAAACCAAGTGAGAAAAGGTGGAGGATTTTTGTTGGGAAGAAGGACAGGAGGGAAGGAGAGTCCAGAGGAGGACAAAGAAGAAAAAAGCGATTTCGTTCCCTTTCAGTTAGACCTCTGGGATGTAGATTGTGGCCCTGCCAGAGAGAAAGAACCAGAAAACACCCTCGAGCATCCCAGATGTTTCTGCAGCATACATCCATTCTCAATCAACATACCCGAGCAAGACAAATCCCGGTTTGGCTTCTCTTTCTGCTCAGAAATCGAAGGCTCGTCAGAGAAGGAGAATAGTTTAATTCACAAAGACGAACAAATATGTGCCAACATGTGTTCATGTGTATGTTCTTCTCTTTCCTGTTCTGTTCGAGCTTCTTTGCCTTGTTGTCCCCCACCAGGTCCGTCTTTTTACAGCCTCACTACTTCTTCTACGTCTTCCTCTTGTTTTTCTTTTTCCTCTGAGTCTCTTGGTTTTTGTTCCTCTTTCCCTGACACTGGCAGGGGAAAGAAAAAGGGCGGGAAAGAACAGGGAGGGAGGGGTGGGAAGAAGCCAGACCACCGGGAGATTTCTTCTTCTTCTTCTTCTTCTTCTTCCTCCTCCTCCTCTTCTTCTCCTCCTCCTATTGCCTCTTCTTCTTTTTCTTCTTCTTCTTCTTCTTTTTCTTCTTCTTCTTCTTTTTCTTCTTCTTCTTCTTCTTCTTCTTCTTTTTCTTCTTCTTCTTCTTCTTCTTCTTCTGCTTCTTCTTCTTCTTCTTCTTCTTCTTCTTCTTCTGCTTCTTCTTCTTCTTCTTCTTCTTCTTCTTCTTCTTCTTCGTCGTCTTCGTCTTCGTCTTCGTCTTCGTCTTCGTCTTCGTCTTCGTCTTCGTCTTCGTCTTCGTCTTCGTCTTCGTCTTCATCTTTGTCTTCATCTTCTTCTTCTTCTTCTTCTTCTTCTTCTTCTTCTTCTTCCTCTTCTTCGTCTTCCTCTTCTTCCTTTTTTTTTTTGTCTTCCCCTGTGATGAACAGGAAGAGTAAACAAAACAAGAAAGACAAAGGAGTAGAAATGTGGGCTCTGAACGTAAGGGGAAGAACGGAGAATTTGGTGCAAAGCCCGCTTTTCACAGAAGAAACGAAAGGAGCCGACATCTTCTTTATGAATGAAACTAGAACAGAGAGGACAGTGTGCAGTGTGAATGGAGGAAGACTGCAAGGAACGAGATTCCCGTTAGTAAGGGAGGGAAGAGAAGTGACGACGACAGAGGGGGTGATGGTATTGATGAGCAGATTCTCTGAAAGGTAAGAGAGCTGGGCTTTACGACAGAAAGAGCAATGGAGATAGCGGTATTTGCAGAAGCACCAGGCTTCCCGCTCTTCGTTGGCTTGTATGACCCCCATAAAGAGTTGAACTACGCAGATGAGACACACCTCAACAATTTGACAGAGAGAATCGAAGAGAAAAGAGCAGAGAGAGAAAGAAAAGGAGAGAGCAGATTCTCAGAGGTCTGCGTGATGGGGGACTTCAACGCCCGCACTGGAAAGAAAACTCCTCTGATAGTCTGGACAGGGAAGGGAGGGGGAGAAGGGGAAGAGTGGGCACAAACAGGCGGGAGAGAGGAAGTTTTCAGACTGGAGAGGGAGTCTGAAGACGAGACGGAGAACACAAAGGGAAGGGCTCTTATTCATTTTTGTGAGATGGTGGGCATTGTTCCTCTGAATGGACTGAGGCGGTGTGCGGTCGAAGAGGGGGGGGAGAAGGTAGCTTTCAACTTTGATGGATCGTTTACCTTCGACAGGGGGGGAGACAGAGGGAGGTCCCTGATCGACTATGCATGCATGTCTCCTGTGTCTCTGCCATCTGTTCTTCTTTTTTCTGTATTTTATGTATGCTCAGCTCGGTCAGACCATTCAGCTCTTAAATTAGTCCTGAGGGAGGAAGAAAGAGAGAATGAGAGCGGCGAAGGAAGAGGAAACGAGGAAGAGAACGAAGCCAACCAAGAATAGAATAAAAAGAAAAGAAGAAAAGATAGGCGAAGAAAGATAAAAAAGAGGGAAAAGAGAAAGAAAAACGAGAAAAGAGAAGATCAAATCAAGCCAAGATGGAAAGGAACGCTCACAAAGGAAGGAGAGGAGAGGTATCTCTAAAAGCTTCAGAAAAGAGTGAAGGAGGAAAAAGTGAGTGAGGTTTTTCAGAAAGCAATGGATATGGAAGAGGGAGAAGAAATGAAGAAAGACTTGCTCGATGAAGCATACCAGAAGTTCCAACACATCAGAGAGAAAACCTTCATGTAGGCAACAAAGAAGGAGAAGAAAGAAGAAAGAAAAAGGGAGAGGAAAGAAGAGCCAGTAGAAGCGCTGAGAGGGGAAGGAAGAAAGCAAATAAGAAAACTTAGAAGAATAGAGAGAAAAGTGAGAGAGGAAATCAGAGGCCTGAAAGCAGAAAGAGAGCAGAGGGATGAACGAGAAAACGAGAACAGCACCTCAGCTCAGGAAGGAGAAAGATTGAGACAGGCATATGAGGAGAGAAGAAAACAGTTAGTCATGATAGAGAGAGCGCTGAGAAACGCGGTGACGAGAGAGCAACGGAAGGCAGAAAAGAGAAAGGTGGAGAACATAAGAGCCAAAATAAATGAAGGAGGCTGCTGGAAGGTGTGGAGGAGACTCGGTGAGGAAGACAGGAGGGCAGCACCAAGAAAAACAAAAGACAGCATGACAACCCAGCAGGTAGCAGAAGGTTTCAAACAAACGCACAAGCTGCTAAAGGAAGAGAAAGAAGAGAGAAAGAGGGAACAAGAAAGAAAAACGACAGTGAGTAGAGCAATTAAGGAGAAAGGATGGCACATAGCAGAGGAAAAGGAGGTAAAGAAGGCAATGAAAAGAGCAGGCAACCCCAGAAAGGCCGCTGTGTGGAGTCCTACCCTGTAGCGCTGCCCTTTGAGCCTTCGCATGCGCCGTGACTGAGTAAGCTAGCGTGCCGCGCCATATTCCGCCGCCGCGCTTTGCTTTGTACGTGTCGCGCGCATTGATCAAAGTCGTTGAAATCGAGTCTGACCTTCGTATTCAAGCATGCAACATGTCACTCGAGCAACGGATAGCATCGTTTGAGTCTAATGTCTGTTTGGCATAGATCGGGAGTCTAAGACTCTGAGAGAGAGGAACAGAGAGAAGCATAAGTAGAAATTGTGTAATGATAGAATGAACCCAGCTGACTGGAATCCTAGATCGCTCTAGAGCTAAACCTTCTGTAAACTGTTGCCTGATTGAATGAGTGTTGTTCACGTTCCTTCTCTAGAATTTCCTTAAGGCTCTTATCCTCGCTTTACCTTCTGTCTGGACGCCATAAGGTGGCCGGACAGGGGGGACAAAGCATTGTGGTGACCGCTCAGCTCGATGAGTGTCGACTCTTGTTTTCCTTCTGTGATGGAGATCAGATCTGTCTCTTTGCGTAACAGTTGAAATCCGATTATAACAATACGGGCACGGTCAGGCAAAGACCGTGAGTAGGGGAATTCAGCGTCCCCTTGCGTCCTAAGCTGCCCGGAGCCCTCTTTTTGAGATCATCGTGGTGGACTGGGAACTCAGGGTGGCGTTCCTGATTGGAGAAGTGGATCAGAGACCTCTGTATGCATGGAACCGATCGTGGAGATGTTGGTTAGTGTTGCTTGGACTTTCAAGTGACTCCGTCTCATGGAGATTGCCGTCTACGAGTACATCGCAAATGAAACGGCCAGTAGATTGCTTCTTTTGCTTGCTGTTCTGTGAGTGTATGACTAGTTCTGTACCTGATCGATCGGAACCGGCGTGTGCATGTCCGACGTTGACTCTGCTGTTTGCTGCGTGCGTGTCTGTATATGAACGACTGTCCGCATGTGGTCTGACTCTGTCAGGCGGTGTGTGCACTTATTCACGGTGGTTGGCATCTTTGTGTGATAATCCTTTTGTATTGAAATGATGCGAAAGGTATGGGCGCTTAGCAGGAGGCTGAGTGTGCCACGGCTCCATAACCACTCCATCCATTGTGTACACATGCACATGAAGTCGTCGGGACTTCCTTCCAAAAGAGCAGAGCTGAGAGAGTTCTTTCTGCTGCAGAGTGACACGCTGTCAGAAGCTGAGAAGACTTGCACTTTCGATCTTCATGTTGAGCCAGGAGGCATTGGATGTATTTGATGCCCCTGAGGGAACGGCAGGCCTGAAGTACGAAAAGTCAAGTGTGTGACTACTGCCGCGTGGCCGGGTTCCCCTGTGATGGGTTGGTAAACCCCGGTTGCATGCACCGTTCCTCTCAACTGACAGTGAGAAGGTGGAAGGATTTGAAGCTGGTGATGGCTGCTCATGAAGCAAACGATTAAAGAATCAGAGCAATGCATCTCAAGGACTGAGGTCGTGACAGAGTGTTCTGAAGTCACTTAGTTTGGTATGGTAGCTTAGTGAGAACGAGGATGGCCGACACGCAAACAGGCTTTCAGGAAGCCATGAGTGGAGCAGTATGTAGCTGCACCCTTTTTTTTTCTCTACATCCCTTTGCAGCTGTTAACAATTCGATAACGCCGAGTTGGACGCACACGTCGGCCGCCGTACTCCTGAACTAGCTGGTGCTGGGAACCCATGACTCCGATCGAGTCTTCCGGTCAACGACATGATACACAGGCGCTGAACAGGTGCTTTTATTGGTGCCACCAGTATCTGCATCGCGTGCCTATCTCTGGGTGATCTTGGATTTGCGAGCACGCCTCACACATCATGGCGCTTTGAGATTGTTCTGATATACGTGGCGCCTTAAATATTTTGATACGAATGCCATTGAGATGAAGTTCTTGAAGCTCTGACAACGTTTACGGCGACTTGGATGAGATCTACTTTGGGCATTGAAACTCATGCTCAGTCTCTTCATTTGTTGATCGCGAGGACGCGATTTTCCTGTCCGTGGCCGGGGGGGATCTGTGGAGTCCTACCCTGTAGCGCTGCCCTTTGAGCCTTCGCATGCGCCGTGACTGAGTAAGCTAGCGTGCCGCGCCATATTCCGCCGCCGCGCTTTGCTTTGTACGTGTCGCGCGCATCGATCAAAGTCGTTGAAATCGAGTCTGACCTTCGTATTCAAGCATGCAACATGTCACTCGAGCAACGGATAGCATCGTTTGAGTCTAATGTCTGTTTGGCATAGATCGGGAGTCTAAGACTCTGAGAGAGAGGAACAGAGAGAAGTATAAGTAGAAATTATGTAATGATAGAATGAACCCAGCTGACTGGAATCCTAGATCGTTCTAGAGCTAAACCTTCTGTAAACTGTTGCCTGATTGAATGAGTGTTGTTCACGTTCCTTCTCTAGAATTTCCCTAAGGCTCTTATCCTCGCTTTACCTTCTGTCTGGACGCCATAAGGTGGCCGGACAGGGGGGACAAAGCAGCTGGGAAGGACGGAATGCCCCCAGAAATGCTGAGAACGATGGAAAAATCGACTGAGCTGGTATCTTTATATGTTTTGTTAATTAATGTTGCATATCGTTTTGGCTGGTGGCCGAAAGGGTGGAATGACTTACCGGTGACGGCCCTTCCAAAACCGGGTAAGTCACTCGCACTAATTGGGGGATGGAGGGGAGTGCACCTGGTGGTAGCAGATGCGAAATGGGGGGATATGATCATGAGAACAAAGGTGGAAAAAGAAGCCAGACAGACGCCATGGCAGTTCGCATACAAGAGAAAGACAGGCACATGCGATGCAATTTTTCTTCTGCTGTTCGTTATTGCTCGAATAGAAGTGCTCAGTGTTGCTTTTATTGACTTCACAAGGGCTTTCGACGAAGTGAGGCTGGAAAAGTTAAAAGAGAAATTGAGAAAGGCAGGGGTGGAGGAAGGTCTGATCAGATGGGTTGAGGCCTTTTTGGAAAGAGTGAGGGCACGGGTGAAGGGAACGAGCATGTGGTACCCGAAAGATAAAGGACTCAAGCAAGGAGGCCCGAGCGGCCCTTCCCTTTACTCTGTGTACACACATGACTTGTCAGAGGAAGTAGNTCAACGACATGATACACAGGCGCTGAACAGGTGCTTTTATTGGTGCCACCAGTATCTGCATCGCGTGCCTATCTCTGGGTGATCTTGGATTTGCGAGCACGCCTCACACATCATGGCGCTTTGAGATTGTTCTGATATACGTGGCGCCTTAAATATTTTGATACGAATGCCATTGAGATGAAGTTCTTGAAGCTCTGACAACGTTTACGGCGACTTGGATGAGATCTACTTTGGGCATTGAAACTCATGCTCAGTCTCTTCATTTGTTGATCGCGAGGACGCGATTTTCCTGTCCGTGGCCGGGGGGGATCTGTGGAGTCCTACCCTGTAGCGCTGCCCTTTGAGCCTTCGCATGCGCCGTGACTGAGTAAGCTAGCGTGCCGCGCCATATTCCGCCGCCGCGCTTTGCTTTGTACGTGTCGCGCGCATCGATCAAAGTCGTTGAAATCGAGTCTGACCTTCGTATTCAAGCATGCAACATGTCACTCGAGCAACGGATAGCATCGTTTGAGTCTAATGTCTGTTTGGCATAGATCGGGAGTCTAAGACTCTGAGAGAGAGGAACAGAGAGAAGCATAAGTAGAAATTGTGTAATGATAGAATGAACCCAGCTGACTGGAATCCTAGATCGCTCTAGAGCTAAACCTTCTGTAAACTGTTGCCTGATTGAATGAGTGTTGTTCACGTTCCTTCTCTAGAATTTCCCTAAGGCTCTTATCCTCGCTTTACCTTCTGTCTGGACGCCATAAGGTGGCCGGACAGGGGGGACAAAGCAGCTGGGAAGGACGGAATGCCCCCAGAAATGCTGAGAACGATGGAAAAATCGACTGAGCTGGTATCTTTATATGTTTTGTTAATTAATGTTGCATATCGTTTTGGCTGGTGGCCGAAAGGGTGGAATGACTTACCGGTGACGGCCCTTCCAAAACCGGGTAAGTCACTCGCACTAATTGGGGGATGGAGGGGAGTGCACCTGGTGGTAGCAGATGCGAAATGGGGGGATATGATCATGAGAACAAAGGTGGAAAAAGAAGCCAGACAGACGCCATGGCAGTTCGCATACAAGAGAAAGACAGGCACATGCGATGCAATTTTTCTTCTGCTGTTCGTTATTGCTCGAATAGAAGTGCTCAGTGTTGCTTTTATTGACTTCACAAGGGCTTTCGACGAAGTGAGGCTGGAAAAGTTAAAAGAGAAATTGAGAAAGGCAGGGGTGGAGGAAGGTCTGATCAGATGGGTTGAGGCCTTTTTGGAAAGAGTGAGGGCACGGGTGAAGGGAACGAGCATGTGGTACCCGAAAGATAAAGGACTCAAGCAAGGAGGCCCGAGCGGCCCTTCCCTTTACTCTGTGTACACACATGACTTGTCAGAGGAAGTAGGAAAGAGGAGAGGACAGAGACGATAGACCGACAGACAGAGGCTAAAGGTGCTGGCAGGAGAAAATGGGAGGTGGGTCGATTTCCTTGCCCCTCTGTTTGCAGATGACACAACACTCCTCGAATCCTCAGATAGACAGTTGAACCTTCTTCTTTCGAACCTTGTAGCCTTTACAGAACCTCTCCGTCTTCTATTCTCTGACAAGTCGAGATTGGTCTGGTTTGGCCGCATCGCATCAAGAGAGAAAGAAGAAGTTAGACAGGGGGAGATAGTGATGAAAGAAGCAAGAGAGCAACCCTACCTGGGACTAGTCCTATCTGCCGACTGCAACTTAGAAACCATGATGGAAGCACGGTCAATCAAAGCAGAGAGATACATGCAGGGACTGATGGGGAAGATAGGAAGGGAGGGAGGGATTCCACCTACTGATTGCTTCAATATATTTAAACAGACAGTGCACGCCGTATGGTTGTATGGATGCGAAATCCATGTATGCCCAGATAGCGCGTATGCAGAATTCGACGAAAAGCAAAGGAGATTTGTCAGGTTTGTTTTGCGTTTGAGAAAGAAAGAGAATTGTGACACGCTGATGATGGAAGGAGGTTTCATTCCGATCGATCTTGAAGTGGCTTCCAGAACGATCTGGTGAGCAGGGAAGGCTTTAAAGGAGAGAAGAAATAAAGCGGTAGGGCAGGCAATCCTCACATGCCTGAGAGAGGGGGTAGAGAACGAAATGGGGGGGGGGAGAGGAATGCATCCTTTTCATCTTTTCCCTCATATGAAGCAATGTGCACAGGCACTCTACACAGACAGAGGAATGCATCCTTTTGCAAGAGAAAGACTAAAAGGAAGCATAGGGCAGAGAGGAATACAGGTAGTCAACGAGAGAGTGGACGGGATAGAGAGATGGCTGCTGAAGAGAACACAAAATGAGCTAGACAAGAAGAAGAGAGAGGCGTTTGCACATAGAATAGAAAGAAACATAAGAGAATAGAGCAGTCAGGAGAACTTCAAGACAGAACTGACAGTCTCAAACGGAAACCGTCTCCACCTTTCTTTGTTTGAAGACAGAGCAGGTAGAAAGGTTGGCTCGACAATGAAAATAGACAGAGAGAAAATAGGGAGAGCCCCTTTTTGCTATACGAGAGTAGCGCCGCAATCGGAACACAGGAGGAGAGCAGCATGCAGGGTAGGAGACAGGGCTGTGGCTGCAACTCAGGGAAAAATTCCGGTAAGGGGGGGAGAGAAGGTGCCGTTACAGAAAAGGATGTGCCAGTTCTGTCGAGGGTGGTTGGGAATCGAGGTGGTGGAAGATGAAATCCATCTGGTGACAGAATGTCCTGTTTTTGACAGAGAGAGAGCAGAGATGTTCAGAAAGATAAAAAAGAAATGGGACAGCAAGATGGAAGAAAGAGCCAGAAAGGCAGCCACAGAAAGAGAAGGGCTCAACAGAGAAGAGGGAAAAAGAGACAACTCGACGCTTTTCTGTTTTCTGTTGAATGAATGTCATGCTGGAGTGGATGAGTTTTTGGGATAGGCGTCATTCAGACGGAGGGTGTTTGAGGAGTGTCCAGGATGGTACGGACACATAGAGGGAGACGCTCTAGCGGCGAGACATGCAGGAATCACCGGAAGGCAGCGGGCGATCGAGAGACTAACAAAAGAATATGAGGAGACAATTGGCGCATTAGGGTGGGGAAGGAGGGAGCCGCAGAAGAAGATTGATAAAGCAAATAAGAAGAGCGAGGAAGCCCAAATCACATACTGTTTCAGATCGATTTTCAGGCCGGAAAGCCAACGCGGATCCAGAGCCGTGGCTCGAACAACGAACAATCATGCAGCAGCGGCCAGGGCAGCAGACTCTGGCGGGCCCCGAGGACGGGGTCTGATACCTCAGCTTAGGCTGGGGAACGCCCCGCCCTGCTAGCTCTGGCGACAGATAGACATAGCGGGAAGGCCCTAGGGCGGAACATATCAATCAATCAATCAATCAAAACTAGTAATTCTAGCAATAATTGAACCATTTGTTCGGAACATATCAATCAATCAATCAATCAATCAATCAGTCGCTCATTAGAACTTTTATTCTATATTTTTTAAAATGTACATCTAGTACTAATAAACTAATTTTTAAAGCTGTGCGTTGGATTGATGCCTATGGTATCATGTCTTTGTTTTCTAGCTCCCTCTAGCTTCCCCATTTTTTTCTTCAACCAATCTTCAATCTACTCTATAGGGAAAAGGCGCTGGAGGAAAGCCTGGAAAGACAGAGAGGGGGCCTCTGACC